>JASDQU010217599.1:5592-18197 GCA_032191745.1 Picea mariana | reverse complement strand
CCTGAAAACATGGATCAAATCATCTAAAAATAGCAAGTCAAAATTCAGTTGCCAAATATGTGGGATAATCCCCAAGAATGAGGTCAATCCCAGATTTCATGATCTCTTTCTCTTGTTGACTGTTGGTGAAGTGAAGCACAGCCTCCCAAGGCTGACTAGTGGCTCTTCCATGAGGTAAAATTCGAATTTGCCGAGTTGACCGAAAATCCTATATTTTTGCCTTTGAAAAAGACACCAAATTTACTTGAATAACCTCTTTTGATCTTAACCTACACTAATAGCAATCAAATCTGGCTTTATAATTCACCATTTATCCTTTAGAATCAAATTCAAACCATTTGGATTCAAAAATCCTTGATCTGTGCGAAATTTCGAAAATTCTGGTTAAAACAGGCTTTCGGTGGTTGACTGGAAAGATTCTGTGCGAATTTACCACCGAAAGCGCAGCTTTCGGTGGCTAATGAACAGTCGTCCCTGTTTGCCTAAACCACCGAAAATCAGAATTTCCAGCAAAAAATGCCTTTGGTAAAAAATAATTTTCTCAGCCATGGAATACCCGTTTTGGCTGTTCAAATAGTCGATTTTGATCTACGGATTGTAAGCTATCCAATGGTGCTTTAATATTTGAATTTGGAGTTCAGGAAGGCCGTCGAAATGGCCCCGCAATATCACATGATTTCGCCAGAAAATTCCTCCAAATTATCACTTGACTTGTCATAGATTTGGGTCGACTTCAACTTGTAAAGAAGAGATTCAACCTGTCGTGTCCTGAGAAAATACCCTGCTGCAGTCGATAGAAAAGTCTCTTGCTAGAAACTCGTAGTATGCTTGAGCATTGACCCCTCCTGAGCATCAATTCTGTCCTGATAAGAGAGTCTCCGAGTCGATGCTCTTCTTTGATGAAAACACTCGGCTGGAACAGGAGCTTCCAATAGACTATAACATGGAAGAAAAATCGGAGCCTTGGCTTTGCTTGCAACATACTTTCTCATGATGATTTATCTAACATGTGCTCCAAAGCTCCTTTCGGCGGCTAAAACACAGGCTCTCTTGATGTGGAATGAGTACGGACCCGATCTTTAAAATTTGCTTATAAAAACCTTTTCGGTGGTTGCTTGCATTTTAAATTGACCACTTTGCTGACGAAACCGAACGCTTTCGGTGGTTAATGAGCACACCGGGGGCTCGCCCAAACCACCGAAATCTGCTGTTTTTCCAATCTCTGGACAAGACCAAATACCAAAAATTTTCTTGAACTATGAAAACGCAAAACTAGCTTAAGCATGCAACCAATAGTTAGGATATCCTCTACAAAGTTCAACCGAAAGGACGGTTTTACTTTGGGAGTTAACACCAGCAACACCTTCTTTTCTTCAACCATGTCACTCACAAAGTGATATAGAACATCAATATGAGTTGTCTTTGAATGATAAGTTGGGTTCTTTTCCAGGAAGATTGCACTCTGACTGTCACAATATAATTTCACTACTTGTTGTACCAACACAATACTTGAACACAATCTCTAAAACCATACTTCTTCCTTGCTTGCATGAGTGGCTGCCATGTATTCAACTTCTGTAGTTGAGAGTTCCACTACAACCTGTCTTTTGCTCATCCAACTGATTTCTTCTCCAAATAGGTTAAACATATACCCACTTGTAGATCTTCTGCGATGTATATCTTCATCCTAGTCTTCATAAAAAAAGCCATGTATATTCACCACTTTTTCCAATCCTTGTCTTCCTTGGTAGCAGAATCCATAATTGGTAGTGCCACGCAAATACCTGAAGACCCTCTTTATTGTTTTCCAATGATCCTTCCCTGGTTTTGACATATACCTTCTCAAAACTCTAACTACATGTGAAATGTCTGGTATAGTATAGACCATTGCATACATCAAGTTGCCAACTTCACTACCATATGGAACATGTGACATGTCCTCTTCTTCTTCTTGTGTCTTGGGACACTGATCTACAGATAAATTTACACCTATACGAATAGGAACCTTGATTGGTTTACTTCCATGTATACTAAACCTCTACAATATCGTCTCAACATATTTTCTATGATTCAACCAGAGTTTAATATTTGCATGATCTCTTTTAATCTCCATTCCTAGAATGAAGTTAGCAGCACCGAGATCCTTCATGTCAAATTTGGAGGATTGTTAAATTTCACCTCCTTGATAACATCCAAGTTATTTCCTACCAACAACATGTCATCAACATACAACACTATATAAATGAAGTGATTACCAACCTTCTTGGAATATACATAGTGATCTGCCCTGCTCCTCACAAATCCCAATCAAAGGATGTATGTGTCAAAATTTTGTTACCACATCCTAGGTGATTTCTTTAGACCATATAGTGACTTCTTTAGCTTACAGACCAACTCTTTCTTTCCCTTCACTACAAAGCCTTCAGGATGCTTCATGTAGATTTATTCTTCCAGATCCCCATGTAGTAATGTTTTCTTCACATCCATCTGTTCCACTTCAAGATGAAAAGAAACAACAATAGATAAAAGAAATATAATAGAATTTAACTTAACAACATAAGAAAAAATATCACCAAATTCAATTCCCTCTACCTGGGAATAACCTTTTTCTACTAAACGCACTTTGTACTTCTCCACTTTTCCTTTTGCATTAAAATTTTTCTTAAACAAGAATTTGATACCAAAAAAATTTCTTGGATCTGGAAAATCAACTATATCTTATGCCTCATTATTATCCAAGGCATCCATTTCTTCAACCATGGACTTCTTCCAGAGTTTACTATCCTCAGAATTCATTGCTTCCCTAACAGTTCTAGGATGATCATCAGTAATAGATAAATAAAAATTGGAATATAAATCAAGTGGACTATACCTTTCTAGTTTCCTTCTTTCCCTCACCGATCTCTTAAATACTAGGGTATAAGGTTCTTGTTCTTCTACTTCATCTTCTTCATATGATTAAAATTTTGCATCATCCAACTCCAACTCTATTTTCTCAAGTTCTTCTAGCCCTGGTAGGAATTCCTGTTTGCAAACATCTTTGAACTCTCTGAAAACAAAATCTCGACTGTAAACAATCTTCTTGGTTTCTGGGTTCCAAATCTTATAACCTTTCACACCATCTTTATAACCAATAAAGATAGAATTTTTAGCCTTTTTATCCAGCTTACTCCTATTTTCCTTTGGATCATGTACATAAGCATCACAAGCAAACACTCTAATACATTGAAGAGAGGGTTTATTTCCAGTCCATACCTTGTGTGGAGTTTTATCATCCAACGCTGATGAAGGTGATCAATTCACCAGGTAACATGCTATATCCACTGCCTCTGCCCAAAATTCCCATCCTAACTCGGAACCGCTATGCATACTCATTTTTTCCATCAATGTCCTTTTCATATTCTTTGCAACTCCATTACGCTGAGGTGTGTATGGAGTAGCCTTCTTTATTTCTATACCACACTTCTTATAGAATTCTTTGAATTCATTTCTGTAGAATTCTCCACCATTATTTGTTCTCAATACCTTTATTTTCTTCTCTATCTGATTTTCTACCAGAGCCTTAAACTCTTTAAATTTATGAAATACCTCGTATTTATTTCTAAGAGAGTAAATCCATGTGTTCCTTGAGAAATCATCTATGAATGAAACAAAATACACATATTTACCTAGTGATGGAATAGGCATAAGTCCAAACACATCACTGTGTATCAACTCTAGGATCCCCTTTACTCTTGTATCACTAGATGGAAATCTTACTCGATTCTATTTTCCATATATGCAATGTTTACAAAAATAAAAATCCAGAGTGCAATTAGATGTACCTTCAACCACACCTTTACTGTGTAGTGTTCGAAGGTCCTTTTCTCCAATATGCCCCAATCTTTGATGCCACATCATGGTCTTCTTTCCAGGTTCAATATTGGTATTGTATTTTTTATTTGTTTTCTCAGAGACAACATAACTATTACACCCATTAGTATAAGTGCTTCCCAACAACTTGTATAGAGTTCCACATTGAAATCCCCTCATTAACACCATTGCTCCTCGTACGATCTTGCAAGTTCTCTTTCCAAATACAGTATCCACTCCCGCACCATCCAACTTACTTACATATATTAGGCTCCTAACTAGTTTTGGAATGTGGAGAACCCTAGGGAGAGTTTCAATCCTTCCATATTTTAGAAGCAACTTAACCCTTCCATGTCCCATGATTTTGGCTGTCGAGTCATCTCCTAGGAATACATGACCACCATCGTATTTATCATATTCAGAGAGCCACTCCATGCGAGGAGTCATATGGTATGATGTACCTAATTCGATCAACCATACATCAAGGTATGCATGTGTACCTATAGATGTCAGGTAAACATCACCTCCTTCTTCAGTGGAGGTTTTCACCTCCATGCAAGAGGTACTATCATATCTCTTTGGTTTATCAACCTTCTTAGACTTGTAATATTTATTATAATGCCATATTTTATGACGTCAACGCCCTCCAGTTACACCCGCAGGTTAGAAGGTCCATGTCGACTCACACGATCTTCTCTTTCTCATGGCCCGAAGAACACTAAGGCTCTTCTATTTCCCTATCGGGAAATCTACACCCACAAAAATCTTCGTGGGATCTCCCTTCCTTTACAAATTGGGAGATCGGACTTCGTGTCTTCACGAATCCAAAGGTCGAGCGTAGGTTCCATGAATCCCTGAAACCCAATACAAGTCAACGTTGACCTTTTTACCTCTCCTGTCGGGACTTCTTATATTGCGATTTCACCACTCACAATGCCAAGAAACTTGCTTTATCGACTCCCAAACCCCGATACGCCGAAACTCTGATGCGCTCGCGAGTTGAATTTTTGACGGTCCCTTCACTCCATCGACATTTCAGAGTTCGCAAGATCGCAAATCCTAATGCACATGTTTCGGTCCTTCTTACCACGAAACCTCGATAAGGTGTGCCACCTGTCCACCTGCTAACACCTGTGGTCCCCCACTGTTCCTTTAGCCGTCGGGATATCGCGTTTCGCAATTTTGTGATTCCTATTTCCAAATTTATGGGCTTCTACCTACGAAACCACGATACATGATCCCACGGGTAAATCTGATGGTCCTTGCGACTCGGATCAATGGTCTTGCCCCTCCTGAGCTTTGAACCTTTAGAAAATACGTCGCCGTATCTTCCCTGCAACCTCTTTAGATCTAACGGTCCACAGAATGTCATGAATCCTCCTCTGAGAATGCTGATCGTCTGTCCTTCCTTGATGATTCCTGTGAATGACCAAGTGTTCCTCCACGGAACTCATTCACCTGCACGCAAACCTACGATTCTTGCTTGAACGCTCTACAACTTTCAAGTCCTTCAGAAAACCTCTTGCACGCACTCCTTGCGGAAAACCTTCAACCCCATCTAAGTGTTGAAGTCCCTCAACTCTGCACACGCCTGCAGCAGCAGTCTTAAAAAACTTCTCTCAGGTTCGCAACCCTAAAACTTCATTTGGCCTGTGCACTCCTTGCATGGCTCCTATGGCCAACTGCACTTCTGTGGAAATGAGAGCAAAAGTAAAACTATCTGAACCCTCTGTCAATGGACTCCTTGTGAACACTTCAACTACACTCCTTGCAGGAATTCTCCAGCTCAGATAGAGAAACAATTGAAACTCATCCCTACTTCCTCTCAGACTTCAATTTAAACATGAAAATCATATACACAACACATAAAGTAAATGTACAGCAGGAAGAAAACATTCATGAACATATCATTTAGCATCAATGCACAGAGATCAACACAAAAACCATGAATTTGAATCAACTCTTCTATTAATTCAAATATCAGTAGATGGGTGTTCTTACAAAGCTCTCTGCATGCCCTTCTATGCTCAGAATCTTCAATCTATCTACAATACACAATGAGGGTGTCTATATCCCGTTTCCCTCTTGTGCTCTCAAGCAGTCTAATCTAGAATTAAATTCTATCTACCTGCATTAACTATCTTAAATGCCTCATACCTACAAAGGATGAGAGCTAAAGGCTCAAGGTCCGATTACATAATAAAAGTGTGTCTCATCTTAATGGCTCATTTAAGATGGCGTATCAATCTAAGGGAATTTCAAAATTTGTGTTGGCGCTCGTCTAGCTATCCGATTTCTTCCACATTGGCTCGCTTGATGTGGGATATGCTCCTACATCATATTACCACAATTCCCGCAATTCCTCAAAGATTTTCCTGGATATTGAGATCTACTAGTAGATTTAGATCTCCCCCCTTGAAGACTTACCAGAATTCCTTTCTTGGGTATTCCCTCTTACAAATAAATCATCTGTTCTATGACCAATCATTCTTTTCCCCCTCATCTCTTCAGATAACAAGGATGCAACTACATCCTCATACTTCAATGTAGATTGAGTGGTACTACCAATTGATACAACTAGATTATCCCAAGAGTCTAGAAATTAACAAAACAAAGTAATGCACTTATCTTCTTCTGCAACCGTAATATTAACAAAGACAACTTTACATAGCAGAGTATTAAATGAATTTAGATTTTCTGTCATAGAATGTCCATATTCCATCCTAAGATGATACATCTTCATTCAAAGAAACAACTTGTTTACCAGAGACTTTGATTGAAACAAATTCCCTAACTTATCCCATAGTTCCTTGGTTTTATATTCTCCTGAGATATTCAACAACAACGAATCTTCCAGGTAGAGTCAAATAGTACTCCTTGCTCTTGTGTCCAACTCCTCCCAATATTCCTTCGATATACCAGTAAGTGGTTTACTAGTAGTTTGTGTATTAGTCGAGTGTGCGAGTAGGTTGCATACTAGTAGGTTGTGTACCAGGATCCACAATAATCCATTGTTCTTTGTCTACAAGAAGGTCCTCCATCCTAAGCTTCCATAGCTCAAAGTTTTTACCATTTAACTTCTCTATCTCGATTCTAGAAGATCTTGTCATTCCTCTTTCTACACTCGAATCTCCACTGCAAAATCTCCCACTAAACCCATGTTATCATTGACCCAAGATAAACTTGATATATCAAGACTGAGCCAAACCCTCAGCAACAAAGGCATCCCTCTAAAGCCAAAAATGAGCTCTGATACCAAATGTAAGTTTTAAACTTGTGATGTAAAGCAATGCATATAGATTCTTAAAAAAACCATAAATTAATCAATGGCTCATACACATAGTACACAAATATTTAGACTGGAAACCCTTAACTGAGAGAAAACCATTCAACGCTTCATTGTATTAATTTCACCATTCACCATACAATATATATAAAATGTTTTTAGGTATTCTGTAGATACCAAAACCCTAATCCCTTAATCCAGGATTAATTTAGAAAACCTCTAAAAAAAGAAAAATTGGCTACAATAGAAAAAACGCCCAAAAAACAAATTTTGAGCATTGCCCTGGAGCCGAATGCTGCGCATAACCAGGGGGGGCATACCTGCCCCCTGCCCCTGGGGACCCCCTAGGAAGTGTACGACGCACATGACACAAAGAGCTCTAATAGGGAGCGACTGTCAAATGCAGTTGTCGAATCTGACATGCCCACACACACACATGCAAAGAATATAACACATACCCAACACTATGTAAGGTATCATTCACCTTCATGTGGAATATAAAAACCATGATTAGGTTATTTGTGAGCCAAGAATATGTCTCAAGGAATACCCAATATCATGGGAGTAAAACAAGAGCCTTGTGCCCTAAATGAATCTTTTTGGGCTCAAGCACCATGAACTGCTTATACAACCCATGAAGTTTCATATTGTATAACATCATGAATGTAACCTAAAACCACCCCATAGGACCACTATAGGGTATCTCTATCTTATTAAAGGGATGTCGGTGCCATTATTAAACCATAAAAAAAACCCTCAATATGAATGTTTCTTAGGCTCACACTAAGCATGGTCATTAATTCCATGGTTAAGGTTCATTAACATTTGAGTGAAATATGAATGCCATGAGTAGGTTTTGTATAGTTGAAATGCATCTTGAAGTTTAAACATGGTTGAGGAGAAAAAAATGGTCTTAAATTATAATTGAAAATTCTTGAGTTCAAGAATCATGGTTAGGGGAGGAGAACATCTAGGCCTTAGGCCCTAAGAATATCTTCTCATGCTCAACTACCATGAGAAACACATAAGAAACCCTAACATATACAATCTCTAGGGGCTCTTTGTCATCATAGTTCGATATGGATATTGTTAGGGGGTTTTATGTAGTGAATATGGGTCATGACTCTTTGATCATAGTCAAGGAAGGAAAAAAAGTTCCTTAAGATAATCTTGAATCTGAATAATCTTAAAAACCATGAACAATTACTTGAACCAACACATAAGTCCTTTGTGGGGGTTCTTTGTAGGCTTGTGAGTGGGATACATGTGCTACAATTAGGTTTCATGCACTTGAAATGGGTTTTAAGTAATAAACATGGTCAAAAGGTGAAACAAGAGCCTTAGTCCAAAATTGATCCTTATAAAGCTCAAACACTATGAGAAACACCTATAAATGATTACACAAGCCCTTCCCAAGGAGTATTTGGAATCCGAGTTGAATATAGGTGCCTATACATTTTATTGGGAATCATGGATAGGTATCAAGTCCTTGAACAAATATGATGGAGGGAAACAAGAGTCTCTGACCCTAAACATTTCTCCTTGGGTTCAGGAGCCATGGAAGAGTCCTTGAACCACTACATATGACCTATGTGTATATTTTAACCTTGTACAATATTTACTGCAAGCAAATTCTTAGTAAAAGAATCGAAAATATACAATGGAAAATACAAACATTACACAGAGATTTTTCCCTTGGAAACCCAAACCGGGAAAACCAACATATTCTATATTCATTTATAATGATACATTGCTTACAATAAAATATACATATATGATCCAGCGGCATCCAAAACCCTAACCCAATAACCTGGATTAGTTAACAACCTTAATTCCTTAACCAGAAATAGAAAACCATCAACAAAGCAACCATGTGCCGAAAAACCACCTATATATGTGACATGTTTCCCGAGGCAGAAAAAAATTTTTGGGGGCATTGCAGCCCCCAAGAGGGGGCCTAGATGCCCCCCCTCTAACCCGCCTATGCACCCGATGCAACGCTCATACACTATTACTCGTGCAAAGAATATAGCACATAACCAACACTATGCATAGTGTTATTCACCTCCAATTTGGGTATGAGCACCAGGACTAGGTCAATTGTGAACCAAATATGGGTCTCAAGGTATATCCAAGGTCAAGGAAATATAATAAGAGCCTTGTTCCCTAAATCAAGGTTCCCAGGCACAAGCACCATGAACAAAACCTACAACCCATGAAGCTTCTCAAGCTATACATCCATGGACATGTCCTCAAACTACCACATGGGACCTTTGTAGTGTACTTTGACCTCCTAGAGGGAAAATATTGCCTTGATCAAACCAAAAATCATTCCCTAAATAAGAATCTATCTTGATCACACACTAAGAATGGTTCTCAAGGCCATGGTTTGGGTTCTTTAGCATATAAATGGGATACAAGTGCCATGAGTGGGTTTTTTGTACTAAAAATGGGTCTCAAGGAATAATCATGGTCAAGGGGGTAAAAAGGTGGTTTAATCCTTATATTAATGTGTTGGGAGTTGATCTATTTGTTAGATCCAAAAAGCATTGTTAAGGTCCTAACCCACACATAGGTAGAACAATATATTTGGATGTAGTAAATGTCAATATTAATAAAAAATAGAATAAGGTGGATGTAAAAAGACCTAATAGAAGCTTCCCCTTATAAAAGGATCTTCCTCTAGATGCTTCTTTTTAGTATAACTAGAAATCGAGGGTATGAGAACCCCGGCTTGGATATTATTGTAGTGGAGCTCTGCCTAATTGGAGGTTGCCCCATCGAAGAGGCCCGTGAACATTTCTTTTAGATTCAAAGTGTTATTTATGTTATTATTCTCTTATCATTTCAGTGCTATTGTGGTGAATGTTCTGGTTATATTGTTGTTATTCTTCCATTTCTAGCATTTTATTTCTATTCTGCATACATTTTATATCTGGTATATTACAAGTGGTATCAGATCACTTTCCTTGGTAAAAAGTGTGGGTTAATTTTTTTTTTTTCATTGTAGAGACGTATTCCGATGTCTTTAAGACACAAAGATTTTTCATTATGCGCATAAACCTGTAGTTGAGGGATTCATACATGCAGGAAATACAAGTGGTACTTAAGCACACATCTATTGGCCACCCTTGTAACCCCTGTTGGTACCCCTTCGAGTGGTAGCGCATCAGACAAAACCTATGTACGAATCGGCCTAGATTACCTAAAGCCCTCTTTATATAAACTGATTGGTCTCTTGACTGCTATAGTGTCACCAAGAACAACACTCGGGAAGATACTCTCTAGTACCTGGGTAGTCGGGTAGTAAGGCTAAGGGTATGTTCTATCCTCCTTAGTTAGTTCCCTGAGATATTGGGCTGAGTACTATTGTTGGTCCCCACATGTATATCGGAGACCTATAGCACAGGGCAAACCCTTGTCTATAAAACCCTTGAATACCTAACCCTTGGGGACAAAAACATAAACACATTAAAACATACAAGATCTATTTCCATGCAACTGTGTTCAGGTTGCCAAGTAAATACACTTTTATTCATGGTTAAGCATTTGGGCATTTCCTCTCTGCAGTATTCTTCAGACTGGAGTATAACTCTGCAGGTGTAAAGAAAAAAAAGAAAAAAGTCTGGAATTTTTTTCACCATTATTTAATACCTATTCCATTGGATTCGTCTCTTCTCCCTTATAACATTCATCCATATCATTTTTCAGCAAATGTTTTGACCCTGCTTTCTCCTTTTCAGTTCCCCCATCCTCATGGCCCATAACCATAGCCAAGACTTGGAAGCTTGCTTCAACACCTTGCAATCTGGTCTCATCGAAACCCACCAAGAGGTGAAACAACTCAGTGCCAATGTTGCATCCATCAATACAACCATGTAGTCCTCAATGGAGGAAATCAAACAAGACCTCACCACCTAGATTGAATCATTCTTTTCGGCACTTTGCACCAAGATGCATATCCCTACAAATAACCCTTCCTCTTCCTCACTTCCACATCCTTAAGGTGACCATTCCTCTCATTCCAAAAACTTTCAGAACCATCACTTTCAACGTGACCTACACCTTCAACAAGTGGATGTGACCAAATTTGATGGCTTGGACCCCACTAGTTGGGTAACCCAAATGGAACATTATTTCTCTTTATACAACATTACAGATGACTTGGCCAAACTCCGGTATGGTGTTCTCCATCTAGATCAAGAATGGTGGCAATGGTGGCAATGGAGAAAAACTTCTCGTCAAGGGCATATTGCTTGGACACACTTTGTGCAGAGATTTATGAACACTTTGACACTGACACCAAGCATTTGGGCTATTTGACAAAGTTGAAAAAATTAGGAATAGTGGAAGACTTTATAGCTGCCTTTGAGAGCCTAGCTTTTAGAACAGAGGGCATGTCTGATGCTTTTATCAGTGGCCTCAATGATGCGATCCAGGCCCATGTCCCCATGGCTCGGCCTCAGAGTTGGGTGGAGGCTACTAAAAGAGATAAAGAAGCACAACAGGTGGTATCCTCTCAAAACATAAAACCCTCCTTTATCCCTTGCCCTAAACCAGTGAATCCCACTACTCCCTCTGCTCCACTAAAGATCCAAAAATTGACCAGGGCTGAACACCAAATGGATGAACACCAACTCAAAGGACTTTATTATAACTGTGATGACAAATATTTCCCGAGCCACAAGTGTAAAGAACAAAATATTTGTATGGCCATCTCCAAGGATATTTTGGAATAGGATGTAGAAACTCCCCTTATGTCTGAGCCACATGAATCCATTGACATAACCCCTCCCTCAGACCCTCTCAAAGTAGAACCGATCATTTCCCTCAATGCTCTCACTGGCTTCTCTTCTCCCCAAACCCTCAAGCTAATCGGTTACATCAAGCATCAGAAGGTCATTATTCTGGTTGATAATGGCAACACCCATAATTGTATTCATCAATGCATTGCCCAAGAAACTCATTTCTACATCCATGTCATCAATAATTTCCAAATCATGATTGCCAATGGTGGTTCCATGAAATGTGGAGGGAGTTGTGAAAATGTGTGTCTCGAAATTGGTGACTACAACTTGAAATCCCATATGTTTGCTATTGACATGGGAGGTTGTGACGTTGTGTTGGGTGCAGACTGGGTAAGGAATTTGGGTCCCATTCTCATGGATTTTAAATACTTAACCATGAAATTTGACCAGGAGGGCCACCAATATAAGTTCCAAGGCATCATCGTTGGTTCACCTGAGATCATTAGTTCCCATCGCATGGAAAAGCTGCTCAAAAAAGGTCATTCTAGTGTTATCGCCCAAATCCATGCCATATAAGCAACATAGACACCCTCGGTCCTGCAAGACCTTCAAGCCATCCTTTCTAAACATTAATTGGTCTTTTCCACTCCCCAAGGACTCCCTCCTTCCCATGGTGTTCATGATCATTCCATTCCCCTTGTACCTGAAAGCCTTCCTCC
>JASDQU010217595.1:9406-27529 GCA_032191745.1 Picea mariana | reverse complement strand
TAGATATTTAAGTGAACATGACTTTGATACAACCTATATCAAAGGACCCCTAAACAAAGTAGTCAATTCTCTAAGTCATATGGCTTGTATATTTTTAGTATTATCTTTGAAGACTGATTTTAGAGAGTGGATGTTAGGCCTACAACAACATGATAAATGGTATGAAGTAGTAAAAATGGATTTGGAGATTACTGCAATGAAAATCCATAATTATGAGGGATATACCTTGGATGGGGATGGTCTACTAAGATTTTATAGAACGATTTGTGTCCCATGTGATGAAGAGACTCACAATCTAATATCAAGTGAGGATCACTTAATCGTACATACAAATTATCCTAGAGTGAAAAAGATGTATGTAGATTTAAAACCATTATTATTTTGGATAGGAATGAACAAAGATGTAGTAACTTATGTATGTTTATGATTAGAATTCCAACAAGTAAAAGATGAACATCAACACCTACCAGGATTACCACATCTGCAAGTAATTCCTAAAGAAAAATGCAAAGTAATATCGATACATTTCATAGTGTGATTCATTGTCAACGACCTCAATAACACATGATTCTATCTTGGTAGTTGTGGACACCTTAAAAAGAGTAATCATTTTATTCCAGTAAGAACAACTTACCAAGAACCAAAGGTGGTCAAAGTGATCACAAATGAAATAGTAAGGCTACATGGAGTTCCTAAGAAAATAATTTCTAACCATGGATTAACATTTATAGGTAGATTTTGAACAGGGTTCCAAGAGGTCGAAGGGACTTAGATCAAATTTAGCACAACATATAATATGTAGAAAAATGGTAAGACTTAAAAAGTAAATCAAGTGTTAGAGAATATTTTCTATATCTATGTTATAGACAAACAAAACCATTGGAAAAAGGTATCTACCCTTAATAGAATTTTCTTATAATAACAATTATCACAGTTTGATTGATTAAGATGGCACATTTTGAGTTTTTGTATGAGATACTTTGTAGAACCCCTATTAGTTAGGATAGATTAAAATATATAATGTTGGTTGGGCCTAAAATCATTCAAAATATGGAAGAAAAAATTAAAATAATTTGATAAGGGTTGAAGAAAATACATGATATACTAGAATAGTTGTGCAAAAGCACATCAAATAAACAAAAGTTACAAGGAAGGAGTTAAAGTTTCTTACCCAAAATGAGTTCCATCAAATTTGGTAAAAACAAAATTATAGCCAAGGTTTGTGGGACCTTTAAATATCATGAAAAGACTAGGACCAAATTATTATCATGTTACCTTGCTAAAAATCCTAGATCATATGCATGATATTTTTCGTGTTTACTTTTTATGTCATTATATTTTAGATCCATCTCATGTACTTGGTATGAGTAAGTTGTAGGTAATAAACAAAGGGGCCATGAATGTTGAATTAGTTAGTATCTTGTATTAGTGAGCTTGATAGCTTTGGTGTCACTTGGTGGACCTTTCCACCAAGTAAAGGTCCAATGGGATAATTATACTCCCAATTTTACCACTGGGGAAGACATAGACTTGTTGTATCATGGATTTTTTTAGTTTTTTAATAACTTTAAGATAAAGTTTCCTAAAGAGGAGGTGTATGTAATGTCCTTAGGTGTATGCAATGTCCTTATTTGATTATACTTATTACTTTGTATTATTATTATTATACTTATTATTACTTTGTATTATTATTATTTATGGTGTTTTTATGTACAAATGATTTAAGTTTGTTGATGGATACACTTCAAGTATATTTATGCTTAAACTCTTTTGGTTGATATGATCTTTTATTTATGTATGTTGTGATGATTATGCATATATTATGAACATATTGAAACCTAATTGATGTTAATGGATATTATGATTGGGTGTATGGAATTATGATTTGATCTGATGACATATACACATGATTTGTATGATATAATTGACATATTTTTGCAAACATATCAATGATCCATAGAGTGTGCCAAGGAAGAACTACTTGTATATGGATTCTAGGGAAAGTTGAGTTATATGAACTCAAGATGAGGTTAGGATACCTATGTCTCGATTTAGATATTATATTTCATGCACATGATTATGATTTTTATTTAATTTGGATATTGTTATTATGAATATTTCCATATAAGCATATGTGTATGGCTTATATAAACACGAGCCTGGTTTATGTATTATCAGAAGAGGTGTAGTGGCCACTCCTACTTCTCTCCTACTAGAAACTCCCTCCATATAATGATATGGAGAAATTATGTGCTCACCCAAGAGGTTACATATTTCCATGAGGGTAGACCATGGAATTGGTCAATCACGAGGTTTAGCTGAGGGGCACATAATAAGGATGTAGTCTTTATTCATCAATGGAAATTATCCTCTCACCAATAGTAAATATGATGGAGATAATGAGGTCTCACACATGTTATATTAGTTATCCCTTATTGAAAATATGTGTACTTGAAGAGTTGGAGTGAACACGACCTCACCTTTGGTACAAGTTGAAAAGTGTTGGAGTGATCATGGGCTCACCCTTGATACCGATATTGGTTAATATTTACTATTTTGAGATAATGTATCATTTACATGCATGATATTTTTAATAATAATAATGCATTCATGATATTATTGCTCAGGTACATAGGATGCACTCATTTATAATTAAGGGGGACGCTCACTTTCTATTAAAAGGATTTTATTTAATTAAAAAGGGCATTACTATGTGCACATGCACACAAACACATGTTAGTTTTAAAATATGAGAGGGAAAGAGAATGAGCAAAAATAGGAAAAATAGTTGGGAAATGGATGAAATATATGCACAATAGTTAATTAAAATTTAGAAATCATGCATGAAGAGACATGTGGCTAGGTGAAAAATAGGCATATTAGTTAATTTAGAAATTATGAATTATGCATGTAGAGGCATGTGGAATATTGCACAAGTATAATAAAAGAGGAGGGGTGGCCATGATAAGACACTGATGCACCTTAATGTTTTATGAATATGATAATTCCACAATTTTCCATGGAGAATTGATGAGAGTTTGGTCTAATTGTGCTAAAGAATTAATCACATTTTGTTCTATTTGTGGTGGGTATTCCACATTGCTCATTTGGATACCTACACAATCTAGTTATGAAGAGGGTAAGGATATTTCAAAACTGTTATTTTGTACACACCTTCATACACAACTTGCATCTCATGGGTTCTAGGGGAAGAAGATAACCCTTAATGCATGATACATTGGTCAATGGGTAAGCTCAATTCAATTAGAAAGAAGAAAGCTTAGAGCTAAATTTTGAGCAATCTCTTAGAGAAATCTTGGAGTCAAAGACTCAGTAAGGAGGACATCTACAATCATCTAATAAAAAGCGATGACATTTTAGAAATTGAAAAAAAAAATTATTGACACGTTTCTTTGTTGTTCAAAAACATTTCTTTAGGGTTTTGGTTTGCCAAAATTATTAAATTAATATTTCTTGTAGGAAAAGGATAGAACCCTTATTTAGAGCCCTTAATATAGCTTTCTATTTGGCCTAAATCTTGGTAGAAAACCCCGTATTTATATTGTACATTTAGGGATTTTTATAAAGTTCAAGAATTGTTTTTTAGAAGTTATAGAGCTATGCACAACTTGTAGAAGGAAAACCCAAGAACTGCAGTTGAAGTTACTTATGAAAACCCACATGCATATCCTAGATTTTTCCTATGTTATGTAATAAGATTATTAAGAAGTATCAATATGAAGTTTAATTTAAATTAAAGCACCCTTAATACCTTTATAAATAACTTACATTCATTCTCTTGAGTTGTAAGAATCTCACCTTAACCTTTAGCTTTGGAGGCATACCTTGTACCGCCATTACTATATTACCTTAACTAAGAGAACTTCTTGATTTCTATAGTGGTATTATGTCTATATTAAAGGCACATTTATAGTGATAACATCCAATGTAGGTTCTCATTGCATTGGTAATCCATTTGCATGTCCTTGGACTTTATGTGGAACACATTAAGTTAGGGGCATTCTAATTATGGTTTATCTACTACAGAAGAAGATTGTAGTTTTCAAGTAATTGAGGGAAGAGTATGATATAAATTTCTTTTTAAGGATAACACTTGCATATTTTATTGTATGTTAGATCATGTTATTGTTTACATATTCTAGCAACTTAGATGTTTTACATTGCTTTGTTTTCTATAATATTTATTCACTTGAAAGGAATCAACAAGTAGAGATGTAAATTATGGAAGCATATGTGAAGGAAGGTATCATTTCAATAGATTATTTCAGTCATGTAATTCATGAATTAGCAAAATGAAGAAGTTTGATTGTAAAACTAGCTTTAAAAGAATTGTATTGAACTTAGAAGAAAACATGTTATAAATTGTAACTAGATGGTAAAACATTATTCCTATTAGAATATTCATCTCTCTTGTATCTTCAATAATGGCCATCATACATAGGTTTTCTTAGAATTAAATCTTGAATTGATTAAGATTGTCTATTATGCTTTAATGAAAAAAAAAAAGTAAAGAGTAGGAAAACATTATATTCTATACTTGTCAAGGAAGTAGTAATAAATACAACTATCATTTGTATGGGTGATTGTTGGATACATATATACATAAATAAATATTTTCATTTTGAATATACTTTAGTGATTTAATATAGTGTCGGGGTAGAGTAGGGGAAATATTAGAGAAATGAATAATACATTTCTCTAATATTTCCCAACCTCACTACATTAATAATACCTTTTTTGAAATTTAAATTTTAATGTTTTAAAAACTATTTTGGTATAACTAACATCACTATATTTTAAGAAATTTTTAATAATATTTAAAATAGTATTAATAAAAAAATTTATTTTATTTTATTATAAAATTTTAATTAATTTTTTTTTATTAATTTTTTTTGAAAATAATAAATAAATTTGAAAAAATATAATCTCAAAAAAAAAATATAAAAAACAAATAATAACAAAATAAAATAATAAATAAAATTAAATAAAAAAATACACAATCTAAAATACTAGAATATTAAAATAAAAAATATGCAAAGGTGGTGATGTGTAGTCATCCCCTTGGCATGTTTTCATCATTTAGAGCACCATAAAGTTGGTTAATATTTTTATTAAATTTTTTTTTTAACACTTTAGATTGCATATTTTTTATTTTTTAAAGTTTAATGTGTTTTTATTTTTATTTATTTATTATTTTAATAAAATATATTTTTATTATTTTTAACATTATAGAAATTTTAACACGACAAAAGTTCTTATATATAAAAAATGTAGTATTGATTACATCATTTTAATTAATGTAGTGGTAATAATAATGTTTTCTATCCAATGTGGGTTATGGTGGTATTTAATGTTTATTTTTTAAATTTTAGTGTGTTTTTATTTTTATTTATTTATTATTTTAATAAAATATATTTTTATTATTTTTAACATTATAGAAATTTTAATAGGACAAAAGTTCTTATATATAGAAATTGTAGTAATGATTACATCATTTTAATTAATGTAGTGGTAATAATAATGTTTTCTATCCAATGAGGGTTATGGTGGTATTTAATGTTTATTTTTCTTTTGCTTCTTTTGTTAAGTAGTTGCATGCGTGATAACTAACATGATAATGTCCATATCCACTAATGTTTTTCTTCGTCATCAGCCTACAATTTGAATTCATTATGTCTAATCCAATACAAACTTTACATACACTATTTTTAAAACTGAAAAATACAATGACCATGGAAATATCTAGATGAATTCATCCCCTATAGGTATTGCTTGAGTATTGATTCTCATCTAAGGATGACTCTCACAAACTTTAGTGTGCTTATTGTTGCTTTCAACATGTATGATATAATAGATATGAGAACATATTTAAATGTTTATCATAATTTTTTTGTTGTTTTTAACTTAATTAATTTTTTCTATTTGGTGATTAGGCACAATAATAGCATGTTTTTTATTTAAGGGATGAAATTACATATGAAGGTTGACCTTTCACTGAGCATATCTCTTGGTTGGATAAATAGGTGAAAATGAATGAGGAGATTTCTTTAAGAAGGAGGGGGGGCGCTTAGAATCATATCATTACGTTTTGAAAGGTGTTGTAACTATACTTAGGTATATGAAGCTTTGGGATAACCTCAAACTCAAGGACCTTGAAGGCTTACTAAGGTTTTCTCATGTAATGGAGAAGTAATATAAGTACTTCCATAGATATAGGTAGAACCTTTGTCGACAATCATTCATCCAATATGACTAGGTGGGGCCTCCATTGAAAATGATACACTATTATATGATTTTAATAAGTGGAGAATTAATGTTATTAAATCTCTTTCAAATGAAATGCAAGAAGTGGGTTTGAGGAAAGGATATTTTAGTGTATCACACGTGATAAAAACAATAGAGCCTCAACCACCATTGAGAGGGTTGTTTGGGAATGATTGCTTCATGAAATTTGCATACAGCGAAGAACTAATTAAATAGAATAATGATGTCCAATAAGAAAGTCAATCTTTTGAAACTAAAGATGTTCTTATGGAAGATGACGAATTTTTCATATTAGATAATATTGATTAGTTTTAAGATGTCATTGTAGAAAATTTTCAATTTGACAATTCTTCTGTACTTTAGCTACTCCATTAATGATACACAAAAATATTACATAACTTACTGCTAGCGGGGAAAATCCCCCTATACTGGGTTGAGGTACAGACAGAGCAATGGCTTCCCTTAAAAGACAATCACATTCCTAAGCTACCTGAAAACTATCTAAATTGAATGGCAAGAGAGATGGAAGAAGGTCAGTAGGTGTACCTTTGGTCCTTGCGGCTGACCTCTTTCACCTTTGTAGCTTCCCATATTGTTGGTCTCCTTCCAAATCTAACCTGTAAAAAGCTTAGGAAAACAATGCTACAAAATATATGATCTCTAATTATCACTATCAATGTTCAAATATAGATATAAATGCATAAATCAAATGAAAGAAAATAGACACAATGTTTGGGACAAGAAAGAACTCTTTTATTCAATATGAATAGCACAAAGATTACAACCTTTGTCAGAAAACGCTCTGCGAACCAAGTCCATGCTTCTTTATCGTGGCTCCAAGTGCTCCAATCCCATACAAACTTCTCACAACCAACTTATCTCCTGAAAAAGGGGAAAGGGTTGTAATAGGAGAAAGGGCTTGAGGGGAATGTTGAGGCCAAAACTTAGAAAAGGATGCAAATCTTGGGCTACAAAGGGGAAGGGATTTTGCAGAGTTTTCTTATTCTCTTGCTTCCTATTGAAATGAGACCCAAATACCTCCTTTTATATGAGAAAAATATGGATGTTTGGTTTGGGGACAAGCTACAATGGTTAAAATGGTTGGGAAACCCTCAATAGCCTGTAAACTCCGTCAAATTCCTTGCAATTTTATATTTTTTTGCAATTTTTGGAGGTAAATGGGGATGTCTAGTATGTAGCTCAATTATGTACATGGGATAGATAGTATGCAACATGCATGTGTACGCAAGCTATAGTTCAGCAGGGCACATACATCTTCCAAAAAATAGGTTTTTAAGAGGAAACCTTAGCAATATTTTTGGCAAAATATGTAAGTGGAAAGGCCAATGCCATGTATGCATATGTAGGGAATATTTGGACTATAAAATATTCCCCCTAATGTGTGAGGTCAGAAGAGTAACTGATGGCTGAAATACATTACACTATCTTTACCAGTGGGAAGACATGGAGTTGAGTGAGCCCATGACCATAGTTCGAGAGCGTGTCATCTGTAAAACAATGATAATCTCTCCAAGGCAGGCATACCCATACTCATGATGAACTAATCATGGATTCCAATCAAGTACATTGTAGATCCATGTCATATAAATGTCTATATAAAGTGTAGCCGCGAGCAATACACAGTGGATCTACATCTCAACATCATTTGAAGATATACAAGTACAATATGCATCTTCAAGAAGAATTAACGTTTGTAGCTAGATATGAGGACTTCATAACTTGAGAAACAAATTCAAGATCTTCAAAACTTAGGTAGGAGTACAATAGGAGTGTAATACTCACTACCTTGAGGTCTTCTACATGCCTTCGGGGAAAGACTGGAGGATCTCGATCATTAGGCATAGAACTTCATTGAATTTAAATCCGAACTTGACTAGATTCTCGGGATGGCTGACTCATGAAAGTCAATAGATAAACTGAAGAATGGTTGAATCAGGTTGGATAAAACTTCCCTTGGAAAAAAGCATGATAAAATGATGAGATTCAGGCAGTTGAAAATTGACATAAGTCTGTGATACAAGAGGCACCACAAACTCTCCATATGTTTGGAAGAGTAACCAAACGGAGGAGGACACAACTCTATGTAATGAGAACAACTTCCTACTGTCATACTAGATCCCAATGTTTGGTGAACAAATGGATGGATGTGCTTTGTCCAAGGGAGACTATCTTTCTACCGAAAAAAGAATGTAAATCCCATCCCCTCTTTTTGGAATATTTTATTTTTTTGTCTTTTTCAAAATTTTAGCAAGCTTGAAAAAGTAAAATAATGCTACATTACAAAGGAGGAACGGGTGTCACAAGAAAGAAAACTAGTTCCAAGTGCATGGAACATATTGATGCTCGGTGCAAGGAGACATGTGCAGGATAAGGACACTCGGGAAAATTCCTCCATGGTTCAAGGTGTCAGATTGCAAGGGAAAACGTGCTACAAGGCTTGCATTTAAGGAATGCTTTGAAGGTTCAGTTGAATAGAAACATGGAGCCAACATTAGGACAAAGACGCAAGGATGAGACACGTGATGCGATTAAGTATGACACAATAAGAATCCTTCCATGTGAAGTTTTACGAGCCCAAAGAAGGTAAGCTCGATGGTTTTTCATGTTTAGAGAGTCTGAAAAATGTTAAAAGAAGACTCTAAGGAGTTCCTTTTTCGTAACTAGTCCAGTTGGTTCAAAAAAGGGTTAAACTTATACCGAGAGGAAGTCTCTTCAAAACCATTTTAACGAGTGTGACAGAGACAAAATCACTTAGCTATATTTTCAATTTTAAGGAGTCTGAAAAAGAGCTTAACTATGGACTCACATTCATTTTCTAAGTTTAGTCTCCTTAGCCCGAAAAAGTATAAAATATAACTTAGGAGAACTCTCTCGGCGAGACGTATCTCCCGAGGCATACCTATTTCTTAGATAATCTATTAGTCGGGAAAAGGGGTAAACTTGTTCCAAATAGATGTTCTTTCTAGACCAATTAACGAATGTGAAAGTAACAAGGTAACTCGACGATCTTTTCATATTTAGGGAGTCTAAAAAGAGATTAGCTATGGACTCTGAGGGGGTTACTTTTTCATAAGTAATCTCCAAGGCCTGAAAAAGAGATAAACCAAACCAAGGAGAATGGCCCTTTTTTGAAAATTGAGTCCCTTAGGCCCAAAAAATGGTTAAACTTAGGCCCATGAATACTCTCTTAGCGAACCAAAGCTCCTAGGGCATACCTTTATTCGTAAATTAACCATCCAGACCGAAAAATGGGTGAACTACCACCAGACAGATGTGCCTTCAAATTAGAGTTTTGCGAGCGTGAATGGAAACAAGATCACTTGACAATCTTTTCAATTTTAGAGAGTCTAAAAAGGGCTTAAAGAAGACTTTGGGGGGATTCTTTTCTCAAGTAATCTAGACGAGGTAGAAAATAATAAATAAGCTCTTGTTGGATTTTTCTTTGAAAGTTTAAACGAGCCCGAAAGACAAAAAACTATGCTCATGGGGAGTCCCTCGGGTAAGATCCAGAAAAGACGAAGAAGAATGAGGCTTCAACATAAATTCATGGAGGGACTAAAAGGACTCCTGTTCCTATGAAGTACTTCGGCATGGGCACCAAATGGAAAACAAGGCTCTAACTAGGATGCCCATGGAAGGAAGGCTCTACAACATAAAGTATGACACACTTATCAGCAAGGAAGGTTAGTGTCGCAATTCAGTGGGGTTGATCCTAAGGTGAAATGAAATAGGAAATGGATAATTCAAAAATGCAAGTAGGGAAAAACCTAAACTATATGTCAGTTTCAAAGTCAATACCTATTAAAATGGATCGATACAATGAATAAATGTTAATTAAAAAATGTCTCCAAGATTTTGCATATAAAGCCAATAATACTCATCCAGAAGTTAATAAATACAATATAGATAGAAACTTTAGAAAATAAGAGGTGCTACTGAATACAAAACTTGAAAACACCAAACCTGGACTGTACAATATGTACAAGGTACCACACAACCTTATAACTCATCTGTGGTAGTAGTTCAGGTAGAGCCCGCTGCTAGGCTATGACCAAGAGTCTCTTCGATAGTCAACCTAGAAAGTATCCCCAAAGGGAAGAAAACACAAACCACGGTGTAAGTCTTACCACAATATATAAACTGTATTCATGGCTTCAAGGATAGCCTCATCCGAAGGCAATTCAAAATCCGAGAAATCACACGAACAAGGATGGTTGATAGTCCCAAAGGGTGAAGTAAACTAACCATATTGTCTATGGTGATGGAGGATTTGGCCAAGATTGACCGAGTCTATCAGCAAATAATCACAAGCACGAGGGTTTCAGGATCTAAAAACAGTGAGATTAGACTCAAAAGGAGACTCAAGATCACTTGGACCAAGAGGGGGAAGGAAGGGCTCCCATGCCCCCATTGTATAAAAAGATTGATTAATTTCTAAGACATGTCTCAAGAAGGAAAACATGATTGCTTAGGTTCCTTTTCAAGAGAAATTGAACACCAAGGATAAGACACCACATAATTTATCCATGGCAGGGTAGAGTCTACATGAACACTAGGAACATATAAATGGGTAGCCTGAACTAATGTCGAATTAGGATGGTTATTATTAGATGCTAGCTAGTCAATAGTGACAATGATTCCGTTGTGAGGGAAATGCATCACTTGAAAGATCATCGACACCACGACATTCATAGAATATACATAATCATGCCCGAGAACCATATTGAAATATAACGGGCCTTGTACCACTATAACATCAACAAGGACAATCTTCCCACCTAACGAGATAGGTAAATCAGGAAGAACCCCCAAATATTCACTAGGATGTTTGTCAAAATCCAACAGCTCATGCGAAGTAGACACAAGCTCAGAAGAACCCAAATCTTTCCAAGATGAGGAGGATAAAATACTTGCGGAGGCTCCTTCATCCAAAATACATCGATAATTTTTTTTTGAATTAACTTCAACCCTTATTTGAAAGGGTGCAGAAGAAGAAATACAAGGCTCAATAAGGTCATTCCAATCAAAGGAAACCATCCTAGGAATTAGGGGGGGTGTGCTCGAAGTGAGTGGAATGCCCCCTTATTCTGAAAGTAATGAACTGGAAATGCTAAAAACATAGTTGGTAGACACATCACTCCCCATCAAAAGAGTGGGATCATCCAAATATTGAATCAGCATGACCACTTTGGTAGACTTGACACTCTCCAAGAGAAGAGTGGGATCAACTGAATATTGCATCAGTGTGACCACTTTGGTAGACTCAACACTCTCCAAGAGAAGAGTGGGATCATCCAAAGTTTGCATCAACATGACCACTTTGGTAGAATTGACACTCTCCAAGAGAAGAGTGGGATCAATCGAATATTGCATCGACGTGACCACTTTGGTAGACTCAACACTCTCCAAGAGAAGAGTGGTATTGACCAAATATTGCATCAACATGACCACTTCCTCAACCACTGGCTGAAAAGGCTGTGAGACAACATTGTTTGAAGGCACATCACCCCCCAAAAGAATAGTGACGTCAGTCAAAGATTGCATCGACATGACCACTTCATCAACCAAAGGCTGAATAGACTGTGAGGAAACCTCGAAAGACTTAGAATCAAAAGAGATTGAAGACAGGGACCAAAATATTCGTTCCTATGGAAGGCTAGGGCATAAATGAGTAAGGTGATCTCTCTTGCAAAGCTTACAAGGGAACTTAGGATTACATCCTATCCATCTAGGTTTCTCAACAAAATCAATGACCCCAACATGACCAGCAGTGGCTGGTTGCTTGTCCTCAACATGACTCATAGAGGTTATTGACAACTCTCCAACATGACTAGCAGAGGTTGGTTATTGAATTCCAGTATGACTTGCAAGGACTAAGCTTGTTCCCCCAACATTAATTTCAATGGTTGGTTTCACATATCTTACATGAATTGCAGAGGTTGGTGATTGGTTGATACCATGACTGTTAGAGGCTATAGACCTATCACTAGTATGAATAACAGTGATTGGAATCCCCCCCCCAGCATGACTTGTAGAGGCTAGGTGCTAGTCTTCAATATGAATTACATAGGTTGAGGACCTATATCCAACATCAATCGTAGAGGTTGGTGATATCTTGTTCTTATTTTTCCTCTTTCTATTTCATTTAGACTTCTGGTTACTAGTATCTATACTTTCACTAGAGAAGGAAGAAGGAGGAGGAGAAGACTTTTCTGACATAGGAATGTCAACATGATACCCATGATATAAGGTTCCTATCTAAGAATTATCAAGAGCATTAGGGACATTTGGAATGGTACCCAACCAAACCGGTAGCCCCACATTCAACCCAAGAATGTACAATGTGGCCATCAAAGGGACACCAACATTTCCAAAGAAGGAAAAGCACAAGAATCCCCTTGCGAAGGGGTTCCTTGGTTGGTATTGCCAGTAAATGTTTCCATGAATATCTTATGCATAGGTTCTTCCCTTATGTGATTGTTCAAGTCCATAAAAGTCTCACACACTAACTCTAGCAAACCAGAGGTATAAAAAACAACGCTTATAAAAAGGAGGCTCCATGTTTCTAATAGAAAGGCTGAAAAGTCCCCACGACCGACATAGTGGGCAGTCTACCACGTTAGGTCAGAGACCCAAATAAATGTCTGACTAACTCACTATACAAAACTAGGGAGCATAGAGCACACCACTAAGAATAAAAGACTAAAAAGATACAAACCAAACAAACCACCCTTCTGAATGCTTCCGACCCAAGGAGATGAAGTCCTGATCATCCAAAGCATTCAAAAAGGAAAACGATTGGCTAGGAGGAACAATTACCTAGACCTCTAATTGATGGTCCCTTCAGGTGTTGCCAAGAGAGTACATAGTTTGCCTCAGGTACCGTGATACACCCCTTGAAGTCACCTGTGTGTCAACCTATATAATGGAAACTAGGCCACCAACTTGTAATAAAAAACCAAGGGGGTATAGTTGATAGCTGAGCAAGTGTATGGGCAGAGAAACTAAGCTTTAAGATCCTCCTGAGGCCTGGAAATCAACAAGGCTAGAAGCTAGAATCACTCTTAGAGTACCTTGGATGGATCCAAGTGTCTCATAGGTCTGACACAAGTTGGGCCAATAACGCTATAGGATTCACCCCCATTAAACACTCTCCCAAATGCTTTGTCGGGATCAAGAGTGGATATCTCCATCACCATTCTCCACATGGCCTCATGTTTGACTCCTGTGTTAGAGGTGCTTTCTGGATTGAGAAATTACAAGGTGGATTTTTCACACCTTAGCACATACAACTAAGTTAAATTTTGGTTGGCCTTGGAGAGTTTACCTCTCCACACCTAATCCAAGGCCCTAGCCTAAGCTATTGGTAAATCCTAGAAAAAGTGTTACTAATATATTTTAGATTAGCAAGTTCATTTTAGGGGCTTTTCTTACTCAAGGAATGGAAGTGAAACTTATGTTGTTTGAGACTCTTGTGAAAAATAAACTTATTAGAACACTGGAAAATAATACTTTACACTAATTCTACAAATGAAAAAGAGCTTAAAGAAAAAAGCATGAACAATCCTTCAAACATAAATATACATCCTTTTCTCCTTTCTATGCAAAATGCACAATGAAACAAAAGAGAAAATGAAATGATTTTCTTTCTTATTTTTTTCTTTTGAAATGCTTTCAAGATGAGAAGAAAACACAACCCTATTGTATTTCTTTTTCTTTTTCAAATAACAATGCAAAGGAATGCAAAGAAAGAAAGAGACCTAACTAGTATTAAAACTATGTTTTTTTTTTCTTCCAATCAAAGCAAAACTAACGAAATATGCTAAGAGAAACTGTAAAATACACGATTCACGGCCCCCCACCAAAAATTCAAGCTAAAAATAAGCCAAAAATGCTTGGAAACATAGAGAGACAAGAGGATTTCTTTTTGTTATTTCATAAACAATCTGAGCTTGCAAACTGTTGCAACCCCAAACAACCGAAGCTTCTGGAACTCAGGAAGACCTGGGAACCAAAAATTTCTTGTAGGAAAAGGGAAATATTTTGAAAAAAATCTCCAAAACAACAGAGACGTGTGTTGTTCACGACCATCCTGTGTATGTACGCAGGCTGTATATAAATCAGACCGCGCATGTACATGTGTTGTATAGAGAATAGGGCGTGTACACCTCTGTAAATTTTCAAAAAAATAAAAACTTTGGATAGGAAACTTGGGCAAGGGAAGCTAGTAGGCACCTGGAAGGTGACCAAAGACCTGACCTGACTCAGAACACTTAGAAAACTCAGAAAGAAACTGAAAATAAAATCTAACCAAGATCTCCCACAAATACCCTAAAGAGACTCCCCAGTGGAGTCGCCGATTTTGCTAGTAGGGAAAATCCCCCTATACTAGGTCGAGGTACAAGAAGAGCATTGAATTCCCTTGAAATACAATTATATTCCTAAGATACCCCAAAAATATCTAAACTGAATGACAAGAGAGAGGAAATAAGGTTAGTAGGTGTACATTTGGTCCTTGCGGCTGGTGTATACCTCTTTCGCCTTTGGAGCTTCCTAGATTGTTGGTCTCCTCCCAAAGATGACCTGCAAAAAGCTTAGGAAAACAATGCTAAAAAATATATGATCTCTACTTATCATTGTCAATGTTTAGATATAGATATAAATGCATAAATCAAATGAAAGTAAATATAAACAATGTTTAGGATAGGAAATAACTCTTTTATTCAATATGAAGATCACAAAGATTATAACCTTCGTTGGAAAATGCTTCGCGAACCAGGTCCGGGCTCCTCTATCGTGGCTCTAAGTGCTCCAATTCCATAAAAACTTCTCACAACCAACTTATCTATTGGGAAAGGGGAAAGAGATGTATTAGGAGAAAGGGCTTGAGAAGAATGTTGAGGCCAAAGATCAGAAAATGATGCAAAGCTTGGGCTAGAAAGGGGAAGGGATTTCGGTAGAGTTTTCTTATTCTCTTGATTCCTATTGAAATGAGACCCGAAGACCTATTTTTATATGATAAAAATATGGTTATTTGGTTTGGGGATGGGCTACAATGGGTGAAATGGTTGGGAAACCCTCAATAGCCCATAAACTTCACCAAATTCCTTGCAATTTTATATTTTTTTGCAATTTTTGGAGGTAAACGAGGGCTATCTAGTATGCAGCTTGCGTACGTACGTGGGATAACTAGTATGCAACATGAATTTGTTCGTGGGCTATAGTTTAGTAGGGCACGTAGATCTTCCAAAAAATAGTTTTTTAAGAGGAAACCTCAGTAGTATTTTTGGCAAAATATGTAAGTAGAAAGGCCAATGCCATGTATGCATAGGTAGGAAATTTTTGGACTATAACACTTACAAACTAGAGTTCAAACCCCATAGAGTTATGTATGAGATAATCAAAACGTTTCATATGACTGCATAAACTAATAGATCTTGAGATAACAATATGTATTGATAGTACTTAAATGTCCATATATAACAACTTAAAAATAACAAGAGCTAGCCCTATTACGTATGACTATCATAAGGCTGGATTGTCTATGATGCAGGGAAAAAGATATGACCATTTAAATATAAAATGAGTGTAAGAAAAAACAACTAAGACCTAACATTGACACTATTAATATTTATCTTCTAAGTTTAAATCTACATAGATGTAGATTGGATTATTTGTTGGCAGACTAGTTGTTGCATGAGTTTTCCCTTTAGGTTGTGCTCCTCAACCATAACTTCTACACCCGAGAATAATTTTACCAGGTCTTCATATTTTTAGTCTAGAAGTATATCTTATCTAGTATTTCTTACTATTTACTCCCCTTCTCTTTAACTAATTGAGAAATAAATGATTTGTTATGCTAATATAATTCTACCATTCTAAAATATTGTGTGTCTTTTCTTTTGGAGAATCCTATATCTAAAATATAGTTTAGTATCTCCTCATCCACCCTCTCAATAAATGCATTACCTCTCTTCTCCCTAAACCTACTCTTGATTCTCTTAACTTCATCCTTGATAGAGGGTAAAAACCATTTCTAGTAGAACTTCACTGCTTTCATTACTTCCCTTTTGGCCCAGGTTTATCTATGGTGCTTACTATTCTCAATTGGGCTTCCAAAAAATCAATGTTTGTCTCCTTTGGTAGAACCACTCCTACTTGTGATAGGATTCCTTTTAGGCTAGATATCATTCCTATCCATGGAGAGTTTCCCTTCGATCTAATTTCCAAGGGCACTATATGGATAAATGTTGACATAAATGGGTTCTTCAAGCCCGCCTTCAAAGAATATTCCAACTCTCCTAACATTGAAATTTAGACAAAGATGAAAAAACACCTCGACCAAGCCATGAATTGCCCAAGAATAAGAATATACAGACCCTTCCTAGGATGATCTAAGAGTATGGAGGCCCCCTCAAGGTTAACCATGACCCGAATTAACTTCACTAGATGAAATCCAATTCTGACCCTAAAGTTAATTAAAACCATAGAGACAACATAGGAAAATCACCAAAATAACTAACCTCTCCTTCTTTCCCATAGATCTACTAGGATTTTCCTTCAGTTGTTGAACTATTTTCATGGTGTTTTTCTACACCTAGACTATTCATATTCATCTTTTAGTAAGGATGGAAATAAATTCTCATGTGAGGTGGTAATGAGATATTTGAACAAGAGAGATAAACTATCATATTCTACATCCCTCCTCCCCCATTCCCACCTTATGTCATCATGGGAGTTTGTTTCCACCAATTGAGTTGAGTGAGAAGCATCCCATCAAACCAAATCTCATGGACCTTACACCTGATACAAGGGATTGATGTCCAATCCCTATATAAGAAGGCATTCATCCATTAGGTTGTTTGAAATCATGGTCTCCCAGTTGAGATCCATTCCTTGTTCATCAATAGGAATCCTTCATTGGATAATATATTTCCAAGATTATTTGATTTGAAATTAACATGAAGGGGAAATAGTATTGGGATGAGATTCATGGTATGCGAGATGGATTCCCATCTAGAGGCCAACCTACAATTCTTTGTTGACTTGGTTAAACATTGTGAAGACACAGGAGCAAAATAAAATATATAAAGGAACTATGTGTTAAAACAAGAGAGTCGACGCAGTTCGATCCCTCCAGGGATCATCATCAGGAGGAGCACTCGAGAAATAAAAGAGGCTCATCGAATAAGCAGATAGAACACGATCAAATAGATGTCCAGATCCTTGAAACCCAAACTGAGAGAGGCCATCTTGGTAATTTGTGTCTATTCCTCTCAGTGCGGGTTTCAAGGATTTGGAAATCTATTTACTCATGTTGTATATTCTTATTTGATGAGCCTCTTTACTTTCTCGAGTGCTCCTCCTGATGATGATCCCTGGAGGGATCGAAACAGGCTGACTCTCTTGTTTTAACGTAGAGTTCCTTTATATATTTTATTCTTTGTTGACTTTTCTAGTGTAGAACCTTTCAATAATAATTTGAGGGTGTTAGCGTCGGAAGTCACTCCTGGATTGCAGCAGGAGCAGAGCCCAACGCCCATCAGTTTATGTCATGATTTGTTTAATGGGGTGATCGAATAGAAGTTAACTCAAGACTATGTGGTTTCAACTCCTAAACTAGGCCAGACGTGCATGGGCAAGTGAGGTCTTAGACAACTTCAGACAGTGAGTTGTAGTAAGGGTGAGTAGGGGGAAGACTTGTATCAAAGAGATGCAAAGGTCTATCATAAACATCAGGTTTCTAACAGACTATAGGGGAAGACATCTAAATGCAAGACCTTCTTACATTTAAACGCAGAAAACCAGAGGATACAA
>JASDQU010217591.1:0-13901 GCA_032191745.1 Picea mariana | reverse complement strand
TTTGATGAACCTTTGTATAAAAGGGTCAATGTATGAATTTTTTGTTATTAATAGAAATTTAATATGTGTTGCATAACTACTGAAAGGGGGGAAGTTTTCCAAGATAGACCATGGATTATATGAGATATATTGTGAGGGGAAACCAAGAATGGTTGAGATGAACCTCACTAGACCAGTACCTACTGGGTGTAATTTCTCAATAGTCCTCTGCCAACCTAGAAATGAATTACCAATTAGAATGGTAGTTGGAAGGCCATCCTCAAGAGTTAATGAGGAGATGGGGAAGGGTACCCATCTGTATGGATTCCAGGCCTGACCACGAATTGGGATTCAGACCCATGCAACTTTGCTGAGGAAGGAAATAAATGAGGTAATTCGAGGACAAAGAGAGATATATGAGATAACAGAGTAGAGAAAAAAATCTCATGAGAAGAGAAGGAGAGGACACTTCGACTAGAAAGTTGAAAGAAAAATATGAGTAGTAAAATCATTTTGGCTAAAAGAATCCATGGATAGGGTTTGGCTACAAGTTGATAAACGAGGCCGACAAGTGACTGATGAATTACTCATGCAGACCTCCTTGCTTGGAGTAGAGAAAACCAGATACCCAGTTCCTGTGGGAGGAGGAGAGTAACCTTGATCCCTCACTGTCGTGGACCAAAGAGAAAGAATCTCTCTCAGAACAACATGGTCTAGCTTGGGGGTGGTCAATGGTAAATCTATCAGAAGTGACTATGCCTATGGTTGGGAGGAAAGAGACACCCCCTTCATCATTTGTTTTATGTTTTCTAGTTTTTATAAGTATTTTCATACATTGTGTAATATATTGGATGTGATAAGGAAATCATGCAAATAACCTTATTATGCCATTTCAAACTTATTTTTAAGGATGTATTTCACATAGTTTAAAATTTTTAGGTCACCATTAGTGAGAATAAAGTCACAACATAAAGAAAAAGTATTATGAGATGGTTACCTACTTTCTTGGTATTGACATTGGGGTCATAATCACATCTAGAAAATTCATTGTAAAAGATAAATCTATCCATTTTATCATACCAAGCCCAATGAGATTTCTTAATACCATAGAGATATTTCTTAAGGTGAAAACAAGGATGGATTCATTCTAAACATATATATGAGGTTTTTCCATGCAAATTTCTTCTTACAAATCCCCATGCAAGAAGACAGATTTAATATCCATCTAATGGACCTCCCATTTATGTGAGGCAACAAGGAATATAAAAAGGTGGATGGAATTCATTTTGGCTACAGGGGAAAAGGTTTCATTATAGTCAATATCTTCAACTTGATAAAATACTTTGGAAACTAACCGAGATTTATATATTTCAACACTCCCATTAGATGCATAATTAATTCTATACACTCATTTACATATGACAAGTTTTCTTCCTTTCAGAAGTGGTACAAGATCCCAAGTATCATTTTTCATTAAGAAATGATATTCTTCAATCATTGTTGTGTCTAAATATGGATGGAAAAAATATTCTACAATTTTTTTTGGATCATGATTCTATAAAGATTGATCCAAAATAGATGAGGCTCACTGGAATTGTGAACATGTACGAAGATGATTTGTAGGATTACAGGAAAGATCACTAACTGCTTCTCATGTTGTACAAACCCATATAGGAAGTAGTGGTGTTGGTGTAGGTTCATGTTCAATAGACCCAACTGGAGGAAGGTGGGTAGGAAAAGGTGGATTTTCATCCTCATTGTCATCTCCTAAAGAAGAATCTAGAGTAGGATCATTAACAAAAAATTTGGGAAGGAAAGATTGCAGAGAAACCAAATATGGCCTGTAGGATGAACATGGCACAAACACTGAATTAAACTTACAATCCGAGAGACTTTATCAAAATTATCATCTCTCCTAATAACAATTTCAATGGAATGATGTTCAAGAAGTATATAACCTTTTACATCTTCATAGTATCCAAAAAATGCATGTCTCACTTTTATGATATAATTCTTTCCTTTTTTCATCACAAATGTAATCCCATGCTTCATTACCAAACACACGAAAGTGGGTAACATCTAGTTTAATTTTACTCCATGATTATTCCAATATTCTATTTTTTAAAGCCTTTGTGGGAGTGTGATTGAATATATAATTGGAAAAATCAATGGCTTCTTCCCAAAAATGAAGACTTGATCCCTTAGATTAGATTATACAATTTTCCATTTCCTTTAGTGCAATTCTTTCTCTCAGCAACACCATCTCCTTGTGGTGTATATGGAACAATATGTTGCATTTGAATTCCTTGTGTAGTGTAGTAAGTTGTAAATTTGTTGTTAACATATTCACCTCCATTATATATTCTTAACTTCTACAATTGATGTCCATATTATTTTTCTACAAGGGCCTTGTAGGCAAAAAACATGTTAGAAAATTTACTCTTAAGTTTTAAGAAACAAATCCAAGTGTGTCTCGAGAGTCATCAGTGAAAGTTAATAATTACTTGAACACATAGAAATAAGGATAAGAAAACCACATAACTTACTATGAACAAGTTGCAATAGGGCCAAGAGACACATTTGTCAAAACTACCCTGATGATGTTTGTTGAGAACACAGTCGAGGAAAACACCATACTTGCAAGAAATGACAGGAATATCAATCAATGTTTTTTGATTAAATAGTTTTTGCAACAAGAGATAGTTTATATGACCAATCATTGTATTTTAATTACATAGTTTTTGCAACAAGTGATAGTTTATATGACTAAATCCCTTATAAAACAATTTCTCAAGTAATCTCTATGAACAATAAAAACTGATGGAAAAGATGATGAACCAAAGTTGTAAAATCCATATAACGTAGTAATATCATCAACAATTCCAATTGATATGACATGTTTAAGATATTTTAAATCCTTGATTACAAATTGGTGAGGTGAAAAATCTATTGGTTTACCTTCACATGTATGAGTGATTTGATATATTTATAGAAGACTACAAGAGATACTTGGAACACATAATACATCATTAAAATGACTATCATCTAGCTAAAGTATTCCAGAACCTACAAAACTAAGATATCTATCATCGCCAACAAATATTTGTTTTGTGTTACACTCATTAAGTGTAGAAAAATGGATTTATCCTTAGCCATATTATACGATGCTCCATAATCAATAAGCCACTCATTAGAAGAAGTAGTAGATGTTGCATTGAAGGAGAAACAAGAGAATGAATTGCATGTCCATGAGAAGAAGAGTTAGAAGAAAAATCAAGATTGATATTGTGCTTCTTCATTTCTACTTCTAAGGCCTCCATATTCTTAAAAAATTTGGAATCTAGATGACCATATCATCCAAAAAAACAGCAATGTCTCTCAGTCTTCTTACTTTTTTTATTTTGTTCCTTTGTCACCATTGGGAGTATGAGTTGGCTGAGAGGGTTTGAGACCCTTGTTTTTCTTGTTGTTGAGACAATGTTGATTTATCAGATGATTGGATTTATCCTTCTATTGGGTCACTAAGGATTTTTTATATGAACCTATAGTGTTGATCCCTCCAAGATGCGAGAAATTATCTTGTTCTCTAATAAAAAAATCACAAAAAGATTCAAGAGTGGGTGTTTTGTAAGCAACCCCTAGACATTCTCTAGTGGACTGAAAATTATATACAAAAATAGAATATGCATAGCCAATCTTAGCAAGAATAACATATATGCATTATTCATCCTTCTTTGGTATGTTATAGTCTTCAAGTAAAATTCTGATTGTTTTGAACTTAAATAGATCATCTATAATGCAAGAGAAGTCACTGGGATTTAAAGAAATCAATTGGTTTTAAAGCTAGTGGGATGAAATATCATTGTGTTTACTAAATATAGTTTCCAACTTTTTCGAGTGTCATTTGGTTTGTCAACTCCTTGAAGGTGAAACATTAAATACTAGAGATGGACATTATGATTAATCTAGATGATTTGTCATTTTAATTATCACATTTTGTTCTCTTTGAGTCATTAGTGGGGGTAGTTTCTTTTCCCAAGATAATTTGATAAAGTCCTTAATTTGTAGTACATCCACCATATGAGATTTCCATGAGAAGTAGTTTGAACTGGTAAGCAAAAGATCACTTGGACTAGCTATATTGAAATATGCAGGTAAGATGGATTCAAGAGTATAACTAACTATCTATATGGAAAGATCTTGAAAAAATAGGTAGTTGAAAAAAACGATATTGAAAATGGACTTTAGATGTCAAAGTTATGCCATTTTTAAGAAATGCATAAAAGGTAACCAAAGGGCCACGTGACAGGTAAAGGTTGGCCCACATGGTGATGGGTGCACAGTGAGGTCGATGAGTAAAAAAGAATCCCCTTCTTTCTCGAACTTTTCCTATAAACTTACTTTTACAAAGAAGTTAACATGAAGTGACCAACTTTTATAAAATAAGTGAGAATCACTTTTATAATGAAGTTGCTTTATAAATTAACTTTTCATGCAAAAGTAACTTAAAAAAAGAACATTAAAGTTACTTTATAATGATCCACCTTTATGATTTAAGTGAAATGCATTTTACAATAAAGCTATGTGATAACTTAAAGTTGCATGAACTTTTTCGAAAAATAACTTAATGAAAAAAAAAAACTTGAACTCAAGACCTCTTATTTAATAAAGTAACTTTCAGCCAAGTGAGCTAATGAAAAATGCATAACAAATGTGATGAAGGAGGAGAATAATCTCTTTTTTTCAATTCTTTGCTCAAATTGCTTGCTTACCCTGAAAATGTTTTTTCCTCCAAAACTATTCAACACAATCGTATACAAAAACAAGTGAAATTTTGAAAGAAAAAAAACCCCAAAACTTAACAAGATCAGTGTTATATCTCAATTAACCTACTCGGAAAATGCAAACTTTCTTTCTATTTATGATTAGTTGAGATCACATAAAGAACATAACAAAGAACATACATAGAAAAGAAAACACTTTCCGCTATGTTTTTGGTTTTCCAAGATTGCACTAGGCACATGTCAAATAACATACATAGATTGGAAAGGTATCAAACTAGAAATATAAATACAAAAACTAAAATATTGACACTATACATGAAAAAACAAAAAAATAAAATGTCATGAAACGTTATACCTCTATATTCAACAAAAATGGTTGTATCTTGGGTAAATAATTTTTTTTTTGGGTGAAACAAAAAGTGTTTCAAACTGAAAGTAGTACTCTAAGTGAAATAGTGTTATAGAAAGATTTGCCTCACCTTAGGAAAAATTGCATAGAGGGCCTTTTTCCATTTCCCTATGTGGAATTGAAGTCCCTTTTTGCAAATTCCAGAGCCAAAAACATGATTTTTCCACATATACGCACCCTGCCTATATTACAACATGTGTATACATAGGTTGCACCACTACAACTTGCGTACATCGGGATTTGTGCCGAAAATTAAAAACTAGTGTTGGGTTTCCATGTCACATCATGAGATATATGATCCTTGGCCTTCCATATACTTGAAACGTTCCGAATCGACCCTTCAATTCCACTTGAAGGTTACAAATGGGCCAAATCCAAGCTATGGAAAAGGAGGAGAAGAATTCAACTTTGAGAGCGAAGTTACTCTGGAGAAATTATTCACTTCACATCGAGTCTTCATCCCTTTGTCGTTTAAGTCTGAACACATTGTTCAACCCCCAAGCTCTTCCCTTATTGATTGAGAACCTCACTGTCTCTCTTATATGAGCTTTCCTTTGGTGGAGGATTGAAGTGCTGGATGCCCAACTGGAAGGAACTTAGTTTCTCGGTTCCGAACCGTGCTAACACAGAAGTTTGTAACTCATTCACTTCTGTTAATTACATCTTAATAGAAATACTCTTTTCTCGTCCAATTAATATCTTGCGAATATTTGAATTATTATTCCATGGACGTATTTGTGATGAATATTGATGGATTATGCTATCGAATGTGCTAACATTATATATTATCACCATATGCTTGTGTTTTTTGTTGTTGAGGACTAGTTGGAGGTATATTACTTTGGGTCAAGTGCTCAATAATGGACTTCATCGAATGTTTGGATGAGGTCGGCCTTTTATCTTGTCTTGCTAGCATATTGGTTTATATAACATGCTTTATGTTAGAGTTGATTTTTGTAGTTATTTCCGTATATTGTGGTTTACCCCTAGCCATAGAGAGATTTTCCTCATAAAAGAATTGGTGACCATACTGGGGAAAGAATCTTCTTTTTTGACATTTGTAGTGTTTTTCTCCTTAGATTGCTCTCATTTATATTGTGTTTCTTGTCGTATGATTGCTTGAAAACCTTTGTTCAATCTGAGTCTGAGTTTCTTAGTGTTCTCCTTAGCTTGGCTATGTTTTGACACATATACACGGGTTTTTTCCTGACAGTTGCATACATACGCGTGTTTTCCTCCTGCAAGAGGCATATATACATGTTTTTCCATTGAACAGTCGCGTACATCACCCTTTGTTGCTTGGTTGTTGAGTAGGTTTTGATGATTGATGAGTCTTCTTGGGTCTCTGTTGTGACTACTAAGTGTCTGTGGAATGATAGGAAACCTTTCTTTGGTTGAAATATTGGGTGGTGCCTCTTTCATCATCTTTTTCATTTGATTGTACTTACATATTGGGCTAGATTTTTTGCTTCTTGATATCCTACTTGGTTTGTCTCTGTTTACATACAGTAGAGTCTGTATATCAAGTTGTTGTTCATTCGTTGCATTTTCATTTTCTTATATTGAAAATAAAAAAATATTAGGCATTTTACATTGTTGGCATTTTAATCTCTTGAGTCTTTTTCATTTATCTTAGTACATGTAAAGAAAGATTGAATTTTATTTAGAATTTAAGAACTGAATTGAGAATTGCATTATTGAAAAGCATATCATTTATTGGAAATTGAAGTGAGGACTTTGCATTGTTTTCATATTTAGTTATTTTACTTATTGAGTCATAATATCACTAGTTTCATGACCACACCTTTTGAGTAAGCATGACCATTAAAAGTAATGCTATAATTGAAAATTGATTAGCAATGATTTTATTTTTCTACGATGCACAAACTAGCTTAGGATTTAGAGCCTTGGAATAGGATTTTGTGAGTAAATTTCTCCAAGGCTATTGAATCAACATATGTGTCTGACTAAGGGAGTGGAGAAATCCATTGTATAATCGGTAATATCAGGAGTCTCCACTTACACTGGAGTTAAGCATGAGGTTATTTGAGGTTGGTTGAAGGGATATCCCCCTGCTACCTTCTTAGCGTTAGATATATTTATGGGGATCTATTCATATATGGGTATCTTGCTAGTGCCCTTACCTATATGAGAGGCAGTTTTTTCAAGGTTTCGGGCTTTGTTACCCTGCCCATACGATGGACCCGACTTATGAATGTTCACCTGTGCATCAGTTATACTGTGGTTTCTTAGTTGCTTGACTTAGGTACCACATAGTTTACTTGCAGGGGTTATTCTGCAGGTACCCTGGGTCAAATAAGGGTTGGACATCACACAAACTTTATGGAGGATTACCTATCCGGGGGGATCTGACCGACTAGTTGTTAGTCCCACGAGGGCCCTTATAACTGATTATGTAACCTTCGATCTTTAGCAGAGGAGTCTCAGGCTCCTCTTGGGTGAGGCATACCTACTTTAGGGAGGGAGGTCCCTTTCAACCACTTTATCTTGTTTGTGTGCATATTGGTCGTTTGATTATTTTTTGTGTGCTCTTTGATTACTAGTTGGCCTTAGGATTTGTTTTCTATATCTTGAGTCTTGAGCCATCGTGGAGCCATACCATCTTCCCCGCAGGTCTCGTTGCTTGTTACAATTGCGACCGCATTTTGATTCTTTGCCTTATAAAAGGTGTAGAGTTATCAAACGTTGTACACACACCTCCACTTATCAGACTTGTGATCGTACAAGGATGAGTACTGAAGCGAGTCATCAAGATACTAGGATCCCTTCGACTCCCACACCTACTATAGTTAATGATACCCCTTTGACACCTTCAACCACAATGGTTGTAGTGTCGAAGGCACCTATCATCATCGTTGCCCATCTTATAGTGAATACTCAACATATAGCCACGAACCCTTTTGGGACTCTTTGTCACTCACTGGGCTATAATGTTCAGTCCATCCCTATGGCCTCTAGTCCTTTTTCCTATGGTATGTCGAATTTTACATCGCAGTTTTCAAACTCCATCCCAATGGCTAGCACTAATGCTAGCATTGGAATTAGGGGCAGAGCTCCTCCTTATACTCCATTATCATTTGGTGGAACTCATGTCCCTCAAATGAATCCTATCATTGGGGGCATTACTCCTCTTAATCCCGGGTCTAATCCTATTACTTCTGGATGGAGTAACCAACCTGGCGGACAAACTATTCCTTATGGTCCATCCATTACACCTACATCCTCCGTGCTGATTCCGACCAACACGTTTGGCATGATGAATCCACATTTATCCTACAGATTCACACCTGGAGGAGGTCAGTTTCACACCTTGGTAAACCCCCAACCGAGGTCCACTCCAGCTGGGGGCCATTTTTATAACCTTCACCAGAACATTCCTACTAGAATGGTGCCCAACCAACTCCTTATGAATCAAACTGGAGGAGGGTCTTACAATCCTAGACATGCCCATGGTGCTTACCAGAACCCTGAATGGGATGTGATTCTCCAACCACAATATTTCTAGGGAGCTTGGGGCCAGATGCCTCAACCCCGTCTCCCTTTTCTGGCCACACTCAACTTGCCAGAATTGTCTAAGTTAATGAATGACCCTGTGCGCCATGATCCATCATGGCCCTCCATCCCCACCAAGTGTCCTTCGAAAATTGCAAAATTTGACAGAAGGACTGGTGAAGATCTTGGTGATCATGTCACCACCTTTCACCTATGGTTCTCTTTGAATTCCCTTAATGATGATTCTATTTGGTTAATATTGTTTCAGCACACCCTCATAGGGGTTGTCGCGAAATCTTATATCGAGCTACCTAGGGGGGCATACAAAACTTTTAATCAGTTAGTTTTAGTCTTCCTCAATCACTTCCAATTGTTGGTTCGTTACGATGTTGGCATCGAACTTCTGCTGAAATTTCGTCAGGATAGGACCACTCATATCTCGGATCACATCTAGGAGTGGCATAGATGAAAGAGGTTGATCATGGCCTATATACCCTTGGAATTATTGCTAGAGTTGTTCCTTAAATCTCTCCTTCCTTATATTTCGAAGGATGTTTCTACATCCGAGGTTACTTCTGAGGAAGAATCGATTTTTAAATCCCAACAATTAGATATTATATATGCTCAGTTTGGGATGTTATACGAGATTCTTCCTGACACACTGAAGTCAACTATGACCCTAGACAAAATCTAGGGCCACATGCCGATGGCATTGTAGGCTTAATCAATGTGAAATCCACAAAATCGGTGACAATCCATTTGAAAGACTTATCTCTAAACCAATATGCAGGAGGGACAACTTCGTTTGTGTCCTCTAATCCAGCTCAATCGACAAATGTACGCTCCATGCAGTCGTCAACTAGCTTGAATGGTAGCTAGAAACTAGGAGGGAGTAAGAAGAAAGGACATAATAATAATCGTAAGGGTGGGAAGAATAATAATAAACCCAAGGACAATGGTAATAATGAGAAGAAAAATAATAATGCTGGTGAGGGAAAGAAAGAAAGGCAGAAGGTGGAATTTCCTTGTAAGATTTGTACATACGATCATCTTACCTATTTATGCCCCAAACTTGCAGAAGCTGCGAGGATTTTATATCTACCACTCGTCGTGTTGACGAATCCTTTTCCACATAACCAGAACATGGCCTCGAGCTCCTTGAATGCCGAAAATATGTCGTGTGGGAGTCAAAAATCACCCACACAAGACTGACCGTTTATGCATCAATATGGTCAAATATGAGGTTAATGTAGCCACTCGATCTCACGATTATAGTTCTCCACAAACTATACCTGGTCTAGAGTCTCCTCCTCCTCCAGAGATGCCCTTACAGATAGAAAAACTAGAGCCACTTCCTCGTATTTCGAAAGGAGTACTCAAGTGCTCTACCCACAATCCTAATGCTAGAGCTACCCATAATTACTCTATTGTTGAGGACCTGGGTAAAACCCCTTGTGCGATGTCGGCTCTGGAGGTACTCTAGATGTGTCCTTCACATAGGAATTCCTTGCTATCTACATTAGGAGCTATAGATCCTTGTGGATTGAAAGTTATCAAGTTTGACGTCACAGATCTGAAGCCTCGCTTTCCTTACCATGTGGCATTCCAAATCGACGTGGGTTACTTGAAGTATACCATCAAGTGTACTATTGTTGATGAAGGCACTGCAACATGTGTGATGTCCCTGTTCTATTGGAAAGCCCTCAACTCTCCAAATATTTCTTAGTCTCCAACCATGTTGACTGCTTTTGACGGTCATTCCTTCTGCCCTCACATTATTCTTCCTACCTTTATGGTCCAGTTAGGTGGGAAGAAGGTAGAGGTGGATGTCGAGGTGGTTGATGTGCCCCTATATTATAACTTGTTACTAGGACACAATTGGACTTATGCTATGAATGCAATCGTATCAGCCATCTTCTTTAATCTTTGTTTTCCTCATGATGGGAATATTGTGGCGATCGATCAGTTTTCCTTTGCGTATGCTAGTCCTAGTGCATATGTTGGACCGTCGATCCATTTGGTCAACAATTCTCAGTCAGAAACTGAGAACATCGATGTCGGAGTGTATTCATCCCTTATGGGTACCTTCAACTTCATGGTACCAATTCACCATATATACGCCATTTCCAGTAGGCCCGTTTCGTCAGAGAGGTTCATTCCTTTCCACACTTCCTATTTTAATGATCATTGGACCCTACCTTCCTTGACTGAGTCTTGTGAAGGTCGGTCACATACTGGAATGACCATGCTACTATTGCCAACAGATATAGCGTATCAACTTGTTCTTGACTCTTCCGCCGATACGGATCTTGTTAGCTTGCAGACGGATGGGGAGGATCTTGTTCTAGAGCCCGCGTGGGCCACTTCATTGTCTTGTTCACATGACTACCTTGATGGGACTTTACCTTTGAATGAAGCTATCATAGAGTCCATGAATGTTTTTGACAAGCCTTGGGATGATATGCATCATCGCTCTTATTTTCTCCTAGAGCTTGCTATAATCGAACAAGATAACTTTAGATCTATTTTGAGCGAGATAGTCGGTCACGCCACAGTTCCACTTGATATGCATGACAGTTATGCTAAAGGAAACATGGAGAGTATCTCCCCTATCGTCACAATTGATATCTCTCGTATCCCTGGCAAGACTGAAAATGTATACATCGATGAAGATTGTTCGCCAGAAGAAATCATGATCTACACCAAACTCTTCAAAGAATTCCAGGATGTATTCACTTGCTCATATGAAGAGATGCCAGGAATTGACCCTTGAATTGTCGAACATGAGATTAAAACTTACCTGAAGGCTAAGCCTATTCGAAAATGTCTTAGAGTTGTCAATCCCCAGAAGGTCCCTACTATTAACGCAAAGGTAGAGAAATTGCTTAATGTTGGCTTTATCTACCCGGTTCCCTTGACTGAATGGGTATCAAATCTTGTTCTTGTGAATAAGAAGCAAGGAACCATCCATGTATGCATGGATTTTTGTGACTTGAACAAATCCTATCCTAAAGACAACTTCTCGACACCCTTCATTGATCAGATTCTCGACGAATGTGTGGGAAGCGAAGTTTTTTCTTTCATGGATAGATTTTTAGGGTATAACCAAATTCAAATTAAACCCAAGGACCAAAACAAGATGACATTTATTTGTCCTTGGGGTACTTTTTCATACTAGAAGATGCTTTTCAGCCTTAAAAACACCAGAGAAACCTTCCAACGTGCTATGACCTTCACATTTCAAGATATCAAGCATATAGTTGAGGCCTATCTTGACGATCTTGTTGCTCACTCCCATAAGAGAGTGGATCACCCTAAGCACCTTCGGCTAGTTTTTGAAATATGTTTTCATTATCGCATCCGGTTGAACCCTCATGAATGCATTAGGTCAGGTCATCTTCTAGGATTTTTAGTCTCTGAGACTGGGATCATGGTAGATCCGTTAAAGGTTGAGGAAATACCTCGGTTGCCTCCCCCACGCACTATTTGACAACTTCAAGGTTTACAGGGGAAAGCTAAATTTTTATGTTGGTTTATAGTGAACTATGCCATTATTACTAAGGGTTTCATGCATCTCTTGAAGAAGGACACCCCTTTTATCTGGGATGAGCGAGCCCAAGTATCCTTCAATGCTTTGATGAAAGCCTTGGTATTGATGCCTCTACTAAAATCGCTAGACTACAGTATAGATTACATTATTTATGTCGCCGCGTCTGAAGAGACAATTGGTATGGTGTTGGTTCAGAAGGATGACGAGATCCATGAGCATGTCATTTACTATCTTAGTCGAAACTTAGTTGGTCCTGAACTCAAATATTCTCACGTTGAAAATATAGCTTTGGTTGTCATTCACGTTGTCCAATGGTTAATACATTATATATTTCTTTGAAAAACTATTGTGGTTGCCAATGTTAATCCATTTTAATATGTCCTTACTAGGCGTGTGATAAGGGGAAAGTACAATAAATGGATTTTCATTTTACAATAATTCGATCTCGATTTCTCTTCTACGAAATCCAAGAACTCACTAGTCTTTGCAGGGTTAATATCCGACTTCCATCGATTAGACAAGGATGTTATTCATGTTGATTCATTTGAGGATGAACACATTTTCCTTGTCTTGTCATTCAACCCCTGGTATGGAGACATTGTTCTTTATCTTCAAACTTTGAATTTCCCTCAACATCTCTCGTGAGATGACCGACAACGTATACGATACCAAGCTAAGAACTACCTTATCGTAGGCGACACTTTGTATCATCGAGGAGTAGACAATATCTTGCAACATTTTCTAAATCACAAAGAAGTTGAGCCTATTCTAAACGATTACCACAGTGGGGCTTGTTGTGGTCATCTATCCAGGCTTGCGATAACCCATAAAATTTTGTGAGCTAGTTATTTTTGGTTGTCTATATTTAGATATTGCATTGAAGCGGTAAAAACGTGTCACCCATGCTAGGTGTTCACTTGGAAAATGCGCTCACATCCAGTCCCTCTCCATCTAGTCATTACTATCAGTCCCTTCACCAAGTGGGGGGTGGACTTTGTGGATTGCAACCCAAATTTGGTTGTGGGGCATCAACACATTATCGTGGTTGTAGAGTAATTGACTAAGTGGTTCGAGGCCATGACTACACTTAAATCCGACGAGAATACTGTTGCCTTCTTCGTATTCAATCAAATTATATCTAGGTTCTGAAGCCCGAGTGAGATTTTCATTGATCATGGAAGTCACTTTCAAAATGAAATGATAGAAGAACTAGCATCTAAATTGGGGTTTAATCATGGCCATTATTCCCCTTACTACCCCTAGTAAAATGGATAGGTAGAGGCCATGAACAAGTCTCTCAAGACCATTTTGTAGAAAAATGTCAACCTGAGAAAATCTGACTGACATATCATGCTATATCCCACACTTTGGGCATACCGAACCTCGATCAAGACTGCCACCGATTTTTCTCCTTTCCAGTTAGTACATAGTGTGGAGTTGATCTTACCTATTGAATGAGAAATCCCTTCTCTTATATTGGTAGTTGTGCTCCTACTTGGCACTTTTGATCTCGAACAATGCCTCGTACACCTAGAGAGTCTTGACAAGTAGTGTCGAGACACCTCTATGGGTATCGAAGAGAATACAAGACATGTCAAGGTCTAGTACAATAAGTTTGTCTGTCCTTGGTTGTACCTTGTGTTAAGAACCAAACATCAATATAGCA
>JASDQU010217590.1:0-17728 GCA_032191745.1 Picea mariana | reverse complement strand
AATGTAAAGGGAGGGATAAACCTCCAAGAGGAAGATACAATCCTCAAATATCAAGAGAGATTTGAACTCTCCATCCTTGCCCCTTCCTTCCACCCAAGAATATATGAGAGATAATAAAACTTTACATTAAATCATCACCATCAACCAATCATCACATAGAACCTGATAATGCTTCCTGAGACTTCTTCAATTTCTACAATTCTTCAATTCTTGGAGTAATTTGATCCTGTAGATAACATTACTCAATGTATTCTCTGAAACTCCTCCAAGTTTCAATCCTTGAATCCTCCTAAAAAATCATTTATAGAAAGAATGGTAGACTTTATTCAATTCTTGTCTATTCAGGAGAGTGAACTTGCATAGAATCCCCCGCGCTCAATATTTAACATCTGATTTTGAAAATCGCACACAAAAAACCATAATCTGTATGATTTCCAATGAAATTTTTCCCACATCATTTTTATTCTATATGAAGAAGTTATGACTATTTTACCCGGAACACCTGTTTATTGACTAGCTTTAGGACTGGTCACAAACCCTATCTTCCATAGAGTGTATATCCATAATTATAGTGAATCAAGAACTGAATGTTTTACCATAGGTACCTTGTTATGTCTTCTAAATACCATAGCAATTTCACCATATGAATCCTTCTAGAAAAAACGTTATAGAAAAAATTGTAAAATGACCTGAAAATAACATACCTTAGAACACATCACCAAAAGACTTCATCCTCCCTTGAAATCCGGCCTTCTTTACTTCTGATTTCCTCTAAAATTAAACTTGTATCAAATGAATGTATAATGATGTGTATTTATACAATTTATGTCACTTCCTTTTAAAATTAGGGTGGACCTGATACTTTCTTATTTTTGAATTCTTTTCTTTAATTATCTTCAGGGCCTACATGTACTTCCTTCTTCAATTCACTTTTTCATCTTCAAAAATTAATTTCTCCTCAACCATGAGGATCCTTGTGACATGCCACATGCCACATACCACCAGAAATAAAATGATGTATACTATCCATCCACGGGTGTTGTATATGCATGTGCATTATCCTTCATGTCCAAATACCTTCATCAATATTGCAGTCCAAAACCCATGACTAGGGTTGACATCAATGACGGAAACCAATCTTCCAATAGAGCACACCAACAAGCCCTAACTATTGGCCCTTTCGGAAACACATGCAAGCAGATGCAGTATCACCTAAAGCAGCTATGGGGGGGTTTCATGACAAATATGTCTACAACCAAGGGGAATATCAAGTGGATATAGTACTAGAACGACATTGCATTTATATATCTCTTATCAGTTTAAATCTACTTCACACAAATATCTATCAGATTTAACACAGTAATGAAATAAAAATATATCCAAGGGAAAAGAGCATAGCATCAATCACACACAACACAAGGTATATGTGGTTTACCCTCTCTCTAAGGCTACGTCCATAAAACTATGCTTAAAATATATTAGGATGAAGCATACAATTCTTGTTTTCACTCTCAGCTAGAAAATCTTCTTTCTTCTCCTTGCTATCTCTCCCCTCCCTATGCACCTAGCTACAGGGTTGATCTTTGCACCTAGCTGAAGATATTATAATACAGAAGGCTCTTTTACTCAACACTTCTCTCTCACACAATATTACTCACTCAATCACACAATGACTAAGACAACAAAAAAAATCATAACACCCCACCCATCCCAGGTCCTTTAGACCTCTATTTATACATTACAATCACTCACCAACAACCTTAGGCTGAAACCTAGGTGTCAAAACCCTAGATACCAAAACCCTAGGTGTCTAAAACCCTAGGTCAACTTGACCTGCATTTTTAGGGCTTCACCAGCCTGTCTTTCCTTCCTTCTCGCATGATGCTCCAAAGCATCCAACAATGGATTTTTCCACTTGCTGAGTTGTCCACGATACTTCTTCCTTGTTGATATGTCATCCTTAATCTCCTTGTCCAACGACTTGATTCCTTTTACTTCTCTCTGTCTTTTCTTCTCTTTTGGTCACTTCAACCCATTAATAGTCATTGTGTCTTCCGTGCAATTCTCATTTTTCATTTTCTTCCTTGATCTTTTCTTACTTTCATAACCAAGGGTCAACAGGTCCCCAACACTCACCCGTGACTCATCCTGAGGCACTTCATATCTGATCCTTCTATTTTACTTCCACTTCAAACTGCGCAGTGAAGCCTCTACTTTCTTCTCTGTGCATCCTCTCCTTCCTTGTGCATACTGTATTTTTTGTGTCTGGTACCCAGTTTCAACAACACCTGGTACCTATATCATTTTCCTCATGCTTTTACTGATAGTTTCAAGGCAGCTGGTTGTCACAATACAATTTCAACTGGCTCCCATTCACTAAGCCTTCCTTCCATTCTCCATTCAAAGTCTTCAATTGCGTAACTCCTCCTTCTGTAACATAGGCGATCTCATATGGCCCGAGCCAATGCATTCTAAACTTCCCAGGATGCTTTATGAACTTACTGCCATATACTAGTACTAGGTCACCTTGTTTAAATGTCTTATTCTTGATGTAYCTGTCATGATAGGCCTTCTCTCTTTCCTTCTGTACCTGTTGATGGAATCCTGGAATAAATTTGTCTTCTTCTAGTTCGACCAACTGTGAAAKCCTCTCTCGAACAATGCTAGTGTCATCTATATTTGTAAAGGCAACAATTCTTAGGATTAGTACCAAATATTCCATTGGGACAACGACTTTGAGACCATACACCAACTTAAAAGGGGTTTGCATTGTTAKCTTCTTGCAAGTGGTTATATAGGCCCATAGTATTACTGGTACTCTTAAATCCCAGTCATCCCTGTTCACACTAAAAATCTTTGTCAGCATTTTCTCCAAGATCTTGTTGAATTCTTATACTAATCCATTTGCTTTTGGATGGTAAGGTGTGCTCTTCTGATGTTGGACTACAAATTCCTCAGTCAGGGCTTCAACTGTTTTATTTATGAAATGTGTGCCTTGATCACTCATAAGGATCTTTGGGCATACAAACCTGATGATGTTGTCATCAAATATGAAGCACACAACTGTAGTTTCACTACATTCCTTAACAGCTCTTGCTTGGGCCCATCTAGTCAAGTACTCTGTCACAATAATTATGTACCTTGCTCCCGTGTGCTTGCCTGGTGGGTTTATATGTCCCACAAAGTCAATGGCCCATGCTTGTAGGGTCAGTTGTGGTGCTAATGGAATATCATCTCTTCTAGATGGTTTCCCAATTCTTTGGCATACATCATAGGCTCTATAATAGTCTTTATCATCTCTGTGTAAGGGAGGCCACCAAAGGCCAGCTCTAGGAACCTTCTGTGCAGTTGCTTTTCCTGTGTAATGTGCCAACACATGGTTCCATTGCCGGGACCTAAAAATTTGATTGTTGTGGACTAAGGAAGAAGAAGCTTTGTGAAAATATCTGACATGAAACTATGATTGCTGGGAACTAAGGAAGAAGAAGCTTTGTGCAAAGATCCAACCTGAAACTGTGAAAGTTTTATGCATAGATTTGTGGCTCTAGTGCGCAGTATTCTACTTGATTTATAAAGATCCGTGCTAAATAAAAGAGGTTAGATATGAATAAAGAGGTCAGATCTAAAGAAAAGAGGTAATATCTGAATGCTTTGTGCTTTGACAAAGGTAAAAGTGAGAATTTTTTCTTAAATAGATAAGATCTACAAGCTTTGTTCTTTGATAAAGGTAATAATAGTGTTGGCATAGGGGCAGACCCAGGTTTCAACTCCAAGAGCGCACCAACAAGCCCTAACTACTGGCCCTTTCGGCAACACCTGCAAGCAGATGTAGTCTCACCCGAAGAAACTATGGGGGGCTTGCATGATAGATATGTCTACAATTAATGGGAATATCAAGTGGATCTAGTACTAGAATGATACTGCATTTATATATCTTTTACTAGTTTAACTCTACTCCGCACAACTATCTATAAAATCTAACACAATAATGCAATAACAATATATCCAAGGGAAAAGAGAGCAACATCAATCACACACAACACAAGGTATACATGGTTCACCCTCTCTCTAGCGATAAGTCCATAGAACTATGATTAAAATACATTAGGATGAAGCATACAATTCTTGTCTACACTCTCAGCTAGCAGATCTTATTTCTTCTCCTTGCTATCTCTCCCCTCCCTGCGCACCCATCTGCAGGGTTGATATTCACACCCAACTGAAGATCTTACAATACAAAAGGCTCTCATACTCAACACTTCTCTCTCACACTATCACACAATGAATAAGACAACAAAAAAAATCATAACACCCCACCCATCCCAGGTCCTTTAGACCTCTATTTATGCATTACAATCACTCACCGACATCCTTAGTCTGAAGCCTAGGTTTCAAAACCCTAGATACCAAAAACCTAGGTGTCTAAAACCCTAGGTCAACTTGACATTCATTTTTAGGGCTTCACCATCTTGTCTTTCCTTCCTTCTCGCGTGGTGCTCCAAATCATCCAACGATGGATTTTTCTTCTTATTGAGTTGTCCACGATCCTTCTTCCTTATTGATTTGTCATCCTTGATCTCCTTATACAATGCCTTGCTTCCTTTTACTTCGCTCCATATTTTATGCTCTTTTGCTCACTTCAAACCAACAATAGTCACTGTATCTTCCATGTAGTTCACATTTTGCCTTTTCTTCCTTGATCTTCGCTTACTTTCATAACCAAGGGCCAACACCAGTAGTCTCCAATGTTTCCCATTTTTGGATTCTCAACTATCCCAATGTTGACATTATTCACCTTGATCGACGTGAAAATTACTTCTGATTCTAGAGGTGTACCTTCCAATTTTCTTTCTTCTTTTGCTTCCTCGATCTAAATATCGTGTGGATCATCTTCATTTGGTGCTTCTTCCTGCACATGGTAGTATGACAACAATTATTTTATTCTCTATTTGTTCCGTTGTTGTTCTTTTTTTATGAGTTCGATTTCTGGTTCCTTAATGAATATCACCCCTCTTATCTTCTTAAGTGTTGCATCTATGTTGGGGTTCTCATGCTCGAATGAGAAGGTGACTGTAAAATTTTGTTGTAGTACTGTCCAATTCGAAGTTCCTCTACATAGCTTCTGGTCTGTATACCAGTTGGTTGGTATGCCTTCTAAGGTGTGTACAAAATGATGAGGTCATTCCTCTTGTAGCGTCATATTCCACAGTGCTCTGCACTTCTCCAAGTGTTCCACTGATGCCTCATGTCTATCGTACTTTTGCTACTTGTTTCCTTTATGTTCTAAGACAAACCTTATGCACAGTAACCACTTACATTGGTACCAATCCTTGATTGTTTCCTTCTTTGTGCCCCACCATATTGCAGGTGTGGCTTTGAGTGCTATATCGAGTGATAAGAGTCTTTGATTTTCTAATACTTCATCCTCATACTGTGCCAAGAATTCTTCTATATTATTCACTCCATGGAAACTGGGTGGTTCCCTTATCTCCATGCCTACCCATCTCACTTCACGGTCTATTCATCCACATCTTATTGTGGAAACTTTGCACAGTCTTTGTTGCCATTTTTCTAAACCTATGTTGGACTTGGTCACACATGAAGTAATGCTTCTCCAACTGAGTATCCCATATGCAGTTGGGTTTATGTAGTCCTCATCATCTGCAGTTGTTATGTACTACTGGCAGATTTCCCCTAAGTCTAAGAAAATAGGTTCTACAAACCTTTCCCCTTCTGATGGGTCCAATGGTGCAATGACTTTGTATTCCCCTAAATCAAATGTCATTTTTCGTGTCTTTAAATTGATTATAGCCTGGTTATAAAATGCCCAATCCAAGCCAAGAAACGTTGGATATGGTGTTGTGTCATCCACTATTTCAATCACTTCAAAGTCTTCTTTAATGCAGACTCCATCCAGGTCGAATGTCACTCCTTTCAGTCTACTGATTGGTAGGACTCTGTGTTGGTTTCCTAGTTTTAGATGAACAGATAAATATCCTAATGTGGGCTCTCCCATACATTGTCAAGTCTTCTTTGGTAGTACATTGACTTCATATCCTAGATCCAGTATGATATCTCCCATGTTGAAATGTCTGATGTTGGCATTCAACCTAAACTCCCTACTTGTTCTTCTCCTTGTATGTAGGTGATTGAAAGTTTTTTGTTCTAATTTTCCTTCTGTCTCTGTGCTACATATTTCTAATATAGTTTTCAATATTTTGATAGTTGATGGATCGTTCAATAGTTTTACACATGATTTCAAAAATCCTTTTATTGTACTTACTTGTCCCATGGGNATATCCTAATGTGGGCTCTCCCATACATTGTCAAGTCTTATTTGGTAGTACATTGACTTCATATCCTAGATCCAGTATGATATCTCCCATGTTGAAATGTCTGATGTTGGCATTCAACCTAAACTCCCTACTTGTTCTTCTCCTTGTATGTAGGTGATTGAAAGTTTTTTGTTCTATTTTTCCTTCTGTCTCTGTGCTACATATTTCTAATATAGTTTTCAATATTTTGATAGTTGATGGATCGTTCAATAGTTTTACACATGATTTCAAAAATCATTTTATTGTACTTACTTGTCCCATGGGTTTCATTTCGTTGGTGTGATCCAAAAATGGAGGCATATCGTACTCTGGCACTTCCTTGATTTGTTGCGCAGTTGAAGTCGATGCGGTGTCTTGATTCAAGAATTCTTGTCTATCTTTATTAAATGTGTCCTTATCGTTCTGCGCATTGAACTTCCTCCTTGGTTCGACATTGTTATTTACCCACTGATGTTGTATTCTTTACCCACTGATGTTGTACTAGTTCTTGTCGAGCTGCATCCTTTCCCGTTTCATCTCCTCCGCACATAACTATGTTGATGTTCCATCCTTCATCCCTCACTTCTGTTGAAATCCATTGAACGTTTTGGTTGTTCTGATTCCTCTTTTCTTGGATATTTACTAATAGTGTCAAACATTATTCCGTATCATGTTCCAATGCTCGACAATACATACAAGTTGCTGGTGGAAGTGGACATTCCCTTGCATAATGTCCTAGTTGTTGACAGTTATGACATACCATTGGTCCTCTACCTCTTCCAAATCCTCCTCTCTCTCATCCTCCACCTTTGTATCCAGCTCGATCTCTTCTTGGTGCCTGATTGTACTGCACGATATTGTATTGAGATTGTGTTGTGTTGTATTGTGACCACGCGATATTATAAGGTTGTTGCACAATATTATATTGTTGCTGCGCAGTGTTGTATGCGGTTGGAACTTGGTTAAATTTTGGTTCGACTTTCCCAGTCATCATTTCTACTTGCAATCTATATTCATATGATGTCCTCTCTCGCATAAAATCAATAGTTCTACAAAATTTGTCGTCGTGGCCCACTGACTTGCAAAACTTGCAATATGAACTCTTTGGGATTATATGGTATTTATGCATCATTGGGCACTGATATGGATCATGACTTGGTTTCTTGCAGATATCACACCATAGTCCTCCTATTTGTAATGGATTTTGAATTCATGCTACCATATACTATGTGAATGTTGGACATTTGTTCTTGGGGTGTCCTTCCGTCCTGTATATGGTACACCAAACAACTTCTCGTTTTTCCTTACTTTTGTTCTATTTTAGCTGGAACATTAAGTTCTTCAAATCGTCCTTTAGTTCTTCAATGGCTGGATCCGTCTACTAATATTGTTTTTCTTCCAGTTGTAGAGATGCCTGCAGAGCCTTTGCTTGTGTCTGAAACTTTTTTTTTCGCAATGGGTATTTTAAGTGTGGCAGCAGTGAATTGATGAACATGTGCCTATGTTGCATATCGGTCATGAGATATTTCAACTTTCCTTTCAGTTACTTGAATATCTGGTCAATATCCCATACAAATTATCCTGGTTTCTATTTTATTTCTATCATCTCGTTCATGTACTAATCTTCTTAACTTGGCTTCTGGAATTCATTTATCAACAATTTTTTTATGTACGCAATCATTCTAGTTGTCCCTGGTGGATTGTTTGCAGCTAAACTCATATACCAATCTAGTGCATGATCCCTTAGTGTAATTTCTAGTTGTGCTAGTTTAGTATCTTCGTCTATGATATTTTTTGCTTCCCAAATATTCTCATAGATAAACAAATGTTTTTTCAGATCTTCCTATGCTTCTCCTTTGAATTTTGGTAACTTGATGGTGGGATCGTTTCTTTCCATCCTAAACGTTGAACTACTACCTCTACGTGGTGGAGATACTTGACTAGTGTTTCCTGATCTGACTCCTCCAGTTGTCGTTCCTTGTGTATATGTACTTCATGTTGTCTTTCTTCCTTCGAAATGCGATTTTCTAAATGATGGTGTTCTCTTTGGTGTATTAGTCTCACATGGGTTTATGGGTTCCACACTGACATTAATGTGGATAGGATTTTTTCCTTCTCTTCCTGCTCTTGGACCTCTTGTCTTCCTCTTATATGTTGCATGCAAAATTTCCTCAATCTTCTCCACAACCCAGAGATCCTCTACCTCTTCTTCATGACTTTCCAAGCCTTCCATCGTGGTTATGGCTCTCTTCTTGGTGTTCACCTTGTATTGGTAGGGTACGCCTCTACGTGTCTTTCTAGTTGTCACCATGATCCACTTGATCTGGTCATCATCCATTATGATTGGATCCAAGGGTTCCTCCTTCTTTCCCTTATCCATTCCTCCTTTTGTTTCTCCTCTTTTTGTTAGTGCTTCCCCCCTTCCCCGATGCACGCAGGGAAGTTTAGTTGTATGACTCCATTGTCATTACCCCTTTATTGTATAGCAGTATCTTAATAGAAGTATACAATGATCTAATATACCTTCCTCGAGGTCTGCCTAGAAACTCTTGATCTACTACACTGTAGGATTTCATTGTATCTACTGCAAACTATATTATAAAGCCTGCTACAATACTGTTGAGCCAAAAATCTATTGTGTGGGTGAATTTGTTGTTCACCTGCTATAACTGCTCAATCTGTATTGAGGTCCATTCTAGCTATTAGATCCATCTTTTTGCGTGGTTATCCTTCAACCTTACTATCCACTCCTGCAATAAGTGTGGAAAATCATAGAAAAATACTTCATGCAACTTAGTAAACACGCATTTCTCAAGATATTTGTATGGTGTTACTCTAGGGTTTTTGTTATCTTTCTGTGCAAAATCTAGCTCCTTTGTCTTTAGCCAGCTTTGGATCTCTACTTTTGTGGGATTCCAAGGTCTCAACATCACCTTATAGTGGCTCATTCTTTTCTCATTCTCCTTTTTCTCTTTAGTATTCTTTTGACTTGCCTCCCGCGGATCTTACAGTGTCTTAATATATCTTCAATAGATCATCCATTCTTCTACCAAATCTTTAACAAATCGCATCCCCTCAATCCTATATTGTTCCAACCAATGACAACAAAACCATTTGTTGGTTATTATTCTTCTCTGAGTTTATATCTTTATCTTGAGTGACCCAGGTGACTTCATGTCTATTTGGGGTTCCAACAAAACCTCTAAAACAACCTAACCTCATTGTAAACCAGAAGGCAACGCAGCACACAGAGTGCACTATGCAGTCTCACCCATGATAGTCTTAATTGGTGGCTAGAATACTCATGTGTTTGCATCCCAAGATTGAGTGGGGATTTGGGAAATGTACGTTGAAGTTTCTACTTAACTTATTAATGCAATAAATTGCCATTCAAAATTATGCATGAAATATAATCAACTCACTCATTTAGTAAAGAAACAAATATTGAAGATAATAAAGAAACACATGCATTCAATCACATAACATGGGTTTTACCATGGTTCAACCCCGTTGGGCTATGTCCACAAAGATTTGGCTCTTATCTCTTTTATTATAGTAGTTCCAAAACTACAATTCCATGTGCTTTACAACTCTTTTCAGTAAGTTCTAGATCTATTATGAGGTGGACTAGATTGCACCAGGCTCCTCAGCCTGCGATATAACCCTCAATATATTCCCCCCTTATTCTTCTCCATATCAACAACTTACAAAATTAGGTCGTATAGAAACATATTACATCTCATCAACCCCCCTCTATGAGACCTAGGTATCTATATTAATACGTTTCTAGCTTTCCAATCACTACAATGTATTACAAAAAATCTAACCCTAACATCATTAGGTATTCCATGCATGCGTGCATGCTTCTCTTCCTTCCATCTATCGCTTTCCTCGTGCGTGCCTTCTTTCCCAAAATAACCTTTCTTTTCTCTTTGGCTTGCTTCCAACACCCGCGCAGGGCGGTTATCRACCCCCTACATGCCTGACACAACGTAGCATACACTAGAGCTAGTCATGAAAATAATATAACACATACCCAACATATATTGTACATGTACACCTTGTTAAATCGCCCCTCACAAGTGAAATATCTTTGAATTACTCTCAKTTTTTGGTCATGGTCTTCTAACATATAGCTACTTGGAACCCCTTTTGACACATTTTTGTTCTGGAATTCTAACTTAAAATAATCATTACAATATGAAGAATCCATATTCATCCCCTTGAACCACCTCTCACCTTGCAAGGGCATCTCTTTTGTTGTTGCAATTGTATGCTACGTGACCTGAATTTCTAGTGATCCAACCCTTGTTTTGATTCCATCAAAATTCAGGGAAAACTATTTAGCTACCTCCATGTGACCTCTCTGTATATTTTCATAGAAGGCAAGGAATCCCATTTCTTGAAAATATTCCCTGAATATGGGATTTGAATCCAACAATTGCAGACCCTAGGGTTCAAACCTCACTATATCACCCCCCTTGTATATTTTCTTCTTTTTCTTTTTATGCTCCATGGTTGTTGGTGGAGAATCATGTGATGGTGGTGGTTGCAAGGGGTATCAAGACTTAAACAATGTGTAATAAATCCTAGTGTGTCAAGGTTTTTTTGAGAAACAAATCTTTAGCAGCAAGGGATTTCGTAGCATTTTGGTAGAAATTTCACAGTGAATTGCAATTTAGTAGCAGATAAGATAACATTTTTTTTTATAAAAGATAGGGTTTAAGAACTTGAGAGATATGTAGTAGTAAAAACAACTTGAATGGCATCCAAGGATCATGCACGAATCTATAACTTCTTAGGAGATCAATCCAATTTGACCTTTTGCAGCAAATAGGCAGTTTTGCAACAATTCTCAGTTTCACAACGAACTAAGAAATTTTGCAGCGGACCAGAACTTTGATGATTTTAAAAAAGGATATAACACATGAACACAAAATCCTGATTGACACAGATAACACTGACTCACATGACCTTAATCCCATGATTGTATTAATGTTATGGAGATAGGGTATCTCTGAAGTGATTTGACATGACAGTTAGCCGCTGCAAAAAACTAGGAGGTTTTGCAGTGAATTTGAACTAATTGGATGCACATCTTTAAGAGGTAAAATTTATATTGGGAAAACTATGAAACCTTTAGTACATGTGATAAAATTATCCCATGAATCTTTGAAGAAATAATGTAATAACTTAAGACTCACCCTTTCAAATGATGATAAAGGCCCGTGTGACAAACTGACTTGACTTTTGAAAAAACTAACCATTTCTCCTATGAATTGGAGTGATATTCTAACTCCCTTAGACATTAACCAATAAAAATCTGAAACTTGAATTATAGGTGAATGAACCCAAAACTTTTTTCATGGGACACTAATCCTAGGACCTTGACATATGGTCATGACCACAAACATCAGCAGTAACAAAACAAAATGTTTTGACTTTGTAAATTTTTACTCACTAACATAGGCTCCAATGGGGATGCTATCCTCCCTGTGAGGTAGCTAAGAACCAACAGACCATTGCCTTATCCATTGGGCTTATTCTAAGACTAAAAACTTTACACAAACTTGAATTGTTCAAAATTATTTACATACAAGATGAACTGAAATCAAATTGACAATTACCCTTCTGAATCTTAGGGCCTTCAGCTCGAGCTTCAAATTCTTCAAAGTGTCATCCACACCTACAAATTTTGAAAATAAAATGAATATTTACAATGAAATGAGTGGATCAAGTTTCTTTCAAGTTAGATAATGTTTTAAGAACCTCCCGTTGACTAGACCTCCAACAAGAAGTTCTCCATCAAGATCCTCTAAAATGTAGGCATTGTTTCTATGATAAGAAACAATCTTATAGGGTCCTTTCAAGAGATGATCGAAATTACCATGTTTTCGTTTTTCTTCAATTCGAGAATCCCACTTCATCACTAAATCATTAATATGGAAATCAATAGATTTGGTTCTTTTATCAAAAAATTTCTTCATCTTTTTTCTGAAACAACTGGGTATTGTTATAAACATCTTCTCTCATCTGTTGAACATGAATAAGTTGGTTGATACTCCTTTGAATGTCACTAGGGATCTTCTTATTTCTCCCATAACAACTTCATGACTAGTAGTCCCAAAGAAGTAGGAAATACCACCTATGTACCATTTACTAATTGGAATGGTGAAGTTTCAATTGACTTTTTGAGGCTGATTCTATCTGCCCACAATGCAAATATCAACTTTCAGTGCCAAGCCTTTTTTTTCTCATGCAGTAATTTCCTGATGATCCTTATTAAAATTTTGTTTCATGACTCAACCAATAAATTACCATGAGGGTAATAGGTTGTAGAATGATTGATCATTATGTTATAGTATTCACAGAATTTGGTCATTTTCTTTGAATTAAACATTGTTGCATTGTCAGTCATGAGTCTCCTAAGACAACCAAACCTGGAAAAAATGTTGTTTTCTAAGAATTTAATTATCATAACATCAGTTGATTTTCTAGTTGGTATAACCTCAATCCACTTGGTAAAATAGTATGTAGAAGTCAATATCCACTTATGTTGACCTAAATATGTTGGATTGATTTCACCAATGAAATAAAGACCTCATTGTTGGAAGAGTGCCTCCACTGAAATAGGATTCAAAGGAAATGACAACAACTTTCTTTTTCCTTCAAAAATTTGACATTCATGACAAGTCTTCACTACTTTATACAGATATTCAAAGATTTTTGGCCAATAAAATCCTTCTCTGAGAATTTTTTTCACAGTAGTCTTCCAGTAGTGATGTCCTCCACAATCACCCTGATGAAATGTTTTCATAATCTATTGTAATTAATCTTCCAATAGAAAGTTTAATAAGACTCCTCCCAGATATTTCCAGTACAAAAAACCATCTATGATGTATAATTGTGTTGCCTTCAATTTCAAAAATATGGCCTTGGTCTTGTTCAACTTTGGTAGGGCTTGTAAATTCTACAAAATATAAATTATATCACTATACCATGGAGATTAAAGGAAATTTTGAGATACCTGAGGTTCTGTCTCGACATCCACTGAAACTTCTGCAATGAAATTGATTCCTAGGAGATCAAAATTTGACTGAGCCATCAATTTTTCCATCCCTTTACCTTTGACCAAATTTGTTGGATTTATTTCTAGATCATACTCCAACAAAACTACAATCCATTTTTCTCTTCTACCTTCAGGGTCTGGATGAGATAAAATGTCTTTGAATGCACTATTAGGAGCAAAAACAATAACATGAGAATGCAAGATATAAACCATGAACTCCTTCAATTCCTTCTCCAATGCATAGGCTTGCTTCTCCATGATGATATAGTTAAATGTTGAATCCCTCAATGATTTGTTGTAAAAGGATATAGGTTGTTCCAAATTTTGATCATTTTTCTACAACAGCACTCTTGCAATAGTATGTTCTCAGGCAAAGGAGAGTACCATACAATATTTTGAATAGTCTGGGATAACTAACACTGGTGCTTCAGTCAGTTCTCTCTTTATATAATCAAATGACCCTTTTTATTCAACTTTCCATTTAACCTGATTATATTTTCTCAACATATGGGTAATAAACTTAACAGCTTCAACAAAGTTTGGTTTAAACCTCCTTAGGAAATTCACACTTCCAAGAAAATATTGCACTTCCTTTTTATTTCTGGGATTGTCTATTTTCTGAATTATTACTACTTTTCTTGGATCTATTTTGATTTCATCTTTTGATATCACATGGCCCAACAATTTCCTTGCTTGCATTGCAAAATTTGACTTCTTTGGATTCAAGGAAATACCAAACTTACTGCACTTTTGAAAAACCTATTTCAAATGCTTCAAATGCTCATCATCATATTTAGAGAAAACTATAGTATGATCCAAATATATAACAATGAATTTATCCCTTTCTTCTGCAAACGCTATATCCATAACTCATTGCAATGTTGCTCCTGTGTTCATCATCCCAAATGACATCTTTGCATACATGAACGTTCCCCAAGGTGTGGTAAAAATTGTTTTTTCCTGATCATTTGGATGCACCATAATCTAATTATACCCTAGATAGCCATCCAACATTGACATTTTTTGTGATCTCGCATCTTTCTGAAAAATGTAATCCATATTTGGGAGAGGATAATTATCCTTCAAAGAAACCCTATTTGCATTCCTAAATTCTACAAAGAACCTGATTTCTCCATTCTTCTTCCTTATAGGAACCAAGTTTTACAACCATTTAGAAAACCTCAATGAAACAATAATCTTTCCATCAGTCAATTTCTTCAATTATTTCTCAATTAACGGAAGGAGCAATGGATTTATCCTCCTTAGATTTTGTTTGAATGGTTTATGATATTCTTTGATTGGGATTTTATGTTGTATTATGCTTGTGTCATATGCCTTCAGTTCCTCATAATTCCATGCAAAAACATCAGATATTGCCTTCATCAATTTAAGATACCTTTCTTTGTTTTCAGGGGTTAAAGTTTGTTGACGGGGGAAATTGACCGCTCATCAACTGGAGGAGTGAATCCGGTCTAGGGTTGTCTAATTAACCCAAGTCATTTGTATTAATCCACTCCGATGGGTTTAGCGGCTCCATTGGCTGATCCAATTCCTAAAGAAAGCGAAAAACAAAACTAAAGAAATTGCAATAACTTGATAAATAACAATCGCTGAAAACTATATATAGATCTAATATATTTTTACAGTTTAACTAACTAATATTTATAAAATAGTTCAACTTATCATATGCACAATATATACAAGTAATTATATTTCTAATATATATGTAATATGTACAAGATACGAATTTTAATCTAAATCCGCGAAAATCGAATGTAATTGATTTTTTAAACAACAGGAAAGTTGTTATCTAATCTTTTTGATTTGTTTTCTTTTATATTTAATAAATCGAATATCAAACTGTCTAATTTAATAAAAGAAATAACAGATGGTAAAAAAAAAATGTCTTAACTACAGGAAACTTATGTATTCATTAAACTAACAAACTGACCTGTTACTGCATCCAATATCTTGTTCTTTATGTAGCGTCCAATCACTTTATCTGATGAGGTAAACCTACAACATATCCTAAAATTGCTTCTCATAAATGTGAAGCAGTAATGATGGAATTCGAATGATAGAACATATAAGAGATACGATCACAACAATCTCATAATTTCACAAGCAGCCACATTAAGATAAATCCTGCTGTGAGAACTTATGTATAAATGTTCAATAAAAGATAAAGATAAATCTCTTAATTCAAATTGAACAAATGATTAGTGTGTATTAAATCTGGAACATGAAACATGGATAATATATAAACTTTTAATCTATCAACTTGTATTAAACCATGACAGCGAAAGCAATCATAATATATTCACAAATTGAAATAAACATGGCTTGAATAAACACAATACGGAAAAGCTAAAGCTGTGACAAGTATTATATTACATTCAAGTCTGTAAATGAAAAATCCATAGTCTTGCCCTAGGCTGAGATGATGCCATGTTTACAAAATAAAATTCTTATATAGGTTCCAGGAACAAAATGTTTCCTATTGATAATATCAAATCTGTTCCAAAAATATGGGGGATGCAACCTCCCTGATTTTACTTGATATCAAAATACCAACAGCCTAATATATTTACTAAAAAACACAAAGTTGATATGGCTAGAAGTTGTCAACAGTGCTTCATATCTCCTTGGAATCATGGGTTTCTGTTAACAAACGAAATTGGGAAATTTTAAATATGTTTTCAATTGTCAAATGAAGCAATTCGAATTTTTTCTAACTGGCTATAGAATCTTACGATTCTATAGCTAGTTAGAATTACAACTAAAATCATATTTTATTCAACAAACAAAACAAATTAATCTTTATAAGAAAGGAAATCTATTCAATCAAATCATATATCCTAATTTGAGAGTGACAAAATCATACTAAAACCCAAAAAGATCATACCTGAAAATATGGGATTAAAACATATCAAGCAATCTTGGAGTTTATGATTGTTGTTGCTGCCTCTACATTCTTGAAAATGATAGATCATGTAGTTTTTAGGCGTTTCTCCTTTGCTTGGGTTATGGATTGGAGTCTACTTTTCTCGTTTGTCAAGAAATCCACTTGGTCCTTTAAATATTTAAGCTGGGACTGTAGCAAAGGCACATCCGTATAATACTTGTCGATCCAGGATCGACATTCATCACATTGTGGCTATAGAGACTGTGCATTAGCATTGACAAAATTAAGGATTGGAGAATCACCCATGCGAAAGGTAGGTTTATCACAGAGTTGAATGCCGATAAATTTGGGATTATCCTTTAGACATGGAGGTAGGTTGCTAACATAATCATAGGTTCTGGCAGGGAAAAGTCCATATGAAATTATATCCTCTTCAACCAAGAACCTTTCAATTTATGAATCCGAGTCTTCGCTTACCTCAATTGTGTTTTTTGTGTCTGCACAGGGTTTGGATTTGTTTCGAGTACATCATGAAATCAAACAACCAGCCCTTTTATTCTTGTAATTAACATCAACGTTGCCTTTTGGCTTCTTCCCTGTGGGTTTTTAAATAGTTTTAGTGCAAATCTTTGGGTGCGAACCCGGTTGATCGTCTGATTGAGTAACATTAGGGTAGGTCAAGGGTTCAATATTAGGGGCAAGATCACAAGGTAGGATCGATGGAGGAGAGGCAGTAGGTTTCACAGGGGTTTCTATGACAACCGGCTTATCAACCTATCCTAACTCACTGTTGCCAAAGCCATTTCATGAAATAAATGCATCCCAACAATCATTTTGTAATTGCAACTGATGTGCAAGGATAATTCTAATTAAACCATGATGGAATAAACTTGAATCAGACCTCTGCTTCTTAAACTATTTTCCCATCTTGTACAGACTTCTAAGTAGGAAAAAGGGCATATTCAATGGGAAGACAATGAAACTCATCAACAATCGCAGATGATACAGGAAAACTAACCCAAATATTCCTTCACACGTAATGAATTGTTTCACAATAGCAAGAAGATCATGCCACCTAGGTTTTAAATATGAGACAGGCATACCTCGATCGCAACTAGTAATTTTTCGTGAGGTGAACATCAAAGGCTAGGGGACCTCTTTAAATTTTGCGTTCTTGAACCATTTTTTCCTGACAGCTGGTAAACCTGTAGCTTGGCTTAAAAATTCTTCAGTCACCTCTAGCTGCATGTCACCTATCTTTTCTCTGCATCCATCGAAGGTCAATGTGAACTCTTGGGCAATTCTCAGATTGAAACCCTTAAACTTTTCAATGAACAAACGCCAACCATTCCTTTCTAAATCGTCCTTGGTGTTATCATACAATAACAAGGTTTGGATGTCATTGGGCTTGATCCTTACCACTGGAGCCATGGAAAACAG
>JASDQU010217588.1:3660-18123 GCA_032191745.1 Picea mariana | reverse complement strand
GGTAGGTTGCATATCTTGTTGGTTGTTCACTACCCCTTGGTGTGGAATGGGGTTTTGCAGCACATATGGAGGTGGTTAATGCACATATTGTTGTGGGGCCTGCTGAGGGGTAGGCAGTGATGGATGACGTGGTCCATTCACAAAGTCTTTCATCCATTTAAAGTCGGTGATTTGGGGGAAATGGTGAGTATAATGGCCAAACTCACTGCAAAGGGCACAAGATAAGTTTGTTCGGAGATTTTTGTTATTCTTCCCTTAGCATTTGTTATTTCCCCCTTGAGGATTCTGGTTCCCTTGATTTTGGTTGCCCCCAACAGGTTGGTTTTGTTGGGGATGATTTCCTCCTTGCCCTTGATTATCAGTGTTCCATTTTTTTCCTTTCTTTTTGGCATTATTCGACTAATGGGTCAGATTTTCCATATTCAGTTGTTCAAAATTTTGATATTGTTGAATGGGAGAGGGTTGAAAAAAATTGACCCCAGTGTGTGGGTGTCCTTGTGGTGGAGCCATGGGTTGTGTAGGGCCAGGAAATGGAAAGTATGAATTATGTTGTGGCAATGATCCATAAGGTACATAGGAAGGCATGGTGATTTCACTAGTGCTTAGGGTATAAGATGAGGTAGAGGGAGTACCAGAATTGGGTTGGATAGGTGGGCATATTGTGGGTTATGGCGGGGGTCCACTTATGGGTGGAGGAAGGGCAATAGGGTATGGTTGTTGATAAGGGGGAAGAGAATAATAAGGGATTCCTCCATATACCGGTGGATATTGAGGTGTTCCATACATAGGTGGTTGTTGGGGTTGTGTATTGTGTTGTGTGGTGTTACCAATCAATCCATCCGCTGAGTGAGACATCCCAAGTTTGTCTTGGCTGAATGGTACAGGTCTCAGAAGGTCAGGTAGTACTGTGTATAAGTATCCTGATTATGAATAGATGAGGTCGTATTGTTGGGTTTTACTGATGGTTTATTCTTCGGATTGGGGGAAGGTGGAAGCCACATCTTTACCGAGGAGGGAGATAAGTGATCTGAGAAACCAATCAAGGCATTGTTGTTTGACAGTTTCTTCTTTGCATAAACTATGTCATCGATGCCACTTGTGAATGTGGTCAGCGATATGTGTGGCTGAGGTTTGTTTAAAATTAGAGAGTAGTTCAAGACCATTTTCATGGCGGATTGGTAATTGAAAGAAGGTAAAAAAATGCTTTGGCCAAAGATTCGAAAGTCGCATGGGACCACGATTTTTCATCTACATACCACTTGGCTGATGGGCCAGTGAGTGTGCATTGGAATAAATTTAGTCAGATGGAATTGTCCATGATGTTGTTTGAAGAGAACCATAAGTGGAAGGTCATGACATGGTTTCCAGGGTCGTCTCCTACCTTTCCTTCAAACTTGGGGATGTATGAAGGTAGTTTGGTAGGCATTGCAAGCCATGTGGGGTCATGCAATATAGTATCATTTGTGAGTTTTCTCAGATCCAGTATGTTGAGGGAAGCCAACTATTGCATCTAGAGTGGTGGTGGAGGATTAGTTCAAGCCATAGTGTGAGTATTTCATGTACCTAACCCATGAGGGGGGTTAGGTGGGGTTGTACTTCCCCCTTGGGAAGAAGTTTTCCCTCACTTCTGTATAAAGGAGAGAGAGTGGATGGTTGAACTTGGGAAGTGGACCCGAGCAAAGTGGAACCGAGCAAATATGAACCCAGGACAGTTGCACTCACAGGGGCATGAGAAGGTGAAGTTGATGAGTGGGAAAGACTAGGAACTCCCCCTAGAAGAGGAGGGAGATTTAGCAAGCATCTGGAACGATGGGGATTCTATGGGTCCACTATGATGTCCGACTAGATAAGTGGATGTGTGCAAATGGTGATGAGAGCAATGAACAAGAGCCTTTGTTGTAATTTCTTGAACCTTCACAATATATTTCACAATCAGATGTAATCACAAGGGCATCATACATAAAATATTTTGATAAAGAAGCATATATGTGGATAGGTGGATTTTTTCCGCATGGGAGAACAAAGAAAACAAATTCTCGTGTCCTAAAAGATGTAATTTCCTTCCTCTCAAATAGCACTAGACCTTCCAATAGCACTCGAAAGTGGGGTCTGAAGACACCAGAAGAGGAACTAGTGAAGAATGAAGTAATTAGTTATAATGAGGGGTAGAGGGTGCATATCCTGAAAGAGCTGGCGATATTTCCCAATAGCCACACAAAATCTGATCAAGGTGCAATTGCAGCCCACAACTGCCACCTAGGTAGATGTCCTAAATTTTGGTCACTAGGTACCTCGGTCAAAGTGCGAAATTTAGATTTTCGATTTCAGAAATGGGTCACGGGATGGATCCCATCCAAGAGGTGGATGCCTCAAGGAGGGATGCACAGAAAAACCAGACCTTGGCCTTCAACCCTTCATGGGTATCTCCCTGCCTTATGGTGTAGGAACACTTGACATGGAGGATTTGAAAGTTCCCTATTTGTCAACTGCTACTATTTTGACGATGTGAGAACCAGATAATGGGGAGTTATTTGGATGCCTTTTCTCGAAATCCTACCTAGACTAAAATATTTCTTTTGGTAGCTCCTGTGGAGGAAAACTTATTGAGTTTTCAGAAATATTTTAGGTGTGGTTGTTTTAGAGATTGGGGGTGTGAACCAACCTCATTGAAATTAAGTGGGAGTGGATAGTCTCGTCAAGAAAAGGTTGGGGCATTTCAGAATCCCATTGGAGGAAACTTACTTCAACCTCCATGATTTCTAGATGAAACTATGTGAGTGATTGGTGAACTTTGTGTGTGAACAAGTGAAAGTGTGCCAATTTTTAATAATTTACGTGTCACCTTGTTGCATGTGGAATTCACTTGGTCCTTACAAGTATTGATTACCTAAGTTACTGTGTGTCATTGGTACAGCCTTGCAGAATTTTAAAGTCCCTAGGAAACTAGCATGTGGACATGTAGGTCCTAACTATTCCTTTAACTCCCTATTGTGATTTGATCTAAGAAATTTTTGAAACTATCATAGATTGTGCACATGTGGGCATGTATGGGCCCGTTACAAAACCTTTAAACTTCCCTAGTGATTTAATATAAGAAAGTAAATTTGAACACTATCCTATCTTTGTAGCATGTGGGCATGTATGGGCCCTTATAATTTTAAGATGTGTTCAAAAAATAAACTAAGAGGAGTCCCGAGGGGGTTGTTGTCCTCTCCTAAAGATTTTGTCTTTTTAAGGGAGATGAAATTTTCCCTCAATCTCTTTCTAATTCTCAAAATTGTTTTGGGGCGCGAGAGAAGAGCATACTCAACAATTGATATCCAATTTCTGGTCCCAATGCAAGTTTTATATGTGATGTAGAATGATTCCAACTTAAACTCTTAGTCAAAGAAAGCCATCCATGTGGAAAAATGAAAGCAAAAGAGGAAATAATGATTTTAACCCCCTAAGTGCCTATGTTTTGATTAATCCCTTTATATGGAGAGGGAATTTAAGTGTGGTGCATATTATAATGTGCATGGAATCAGTTTCAAGAAGGCTATGGGCCCTCCACAGATCATAAAAAACCTTACAATATTTGATTTTCTGGATAGATGCACGAGTCGCAGAGTAGATAGAGGCGCTTTGAGCGCCAATGCGTGAACATAAAATGACTGATGGGCATAGGTGTACAGGAGGCTCTGAGAAATGCAGTGGGTTTGGTGCACGTGCACTGAAGACATTCATGTGGGTCAAAAAATCTGCGCACGCCTGGTACATGGCCATGAAGAAAATTCCGGATGAAATTCTCTCAACTCAACTTTGAATTTGGCTTTTTGCAGGCTGGCTTAGGCTGGTTATAGTCTTTGCAAGTTAAATAAACAAAAGGAAGAGATAAAATAACCCAAATGGGGTAGGAAATTGATACCTTTCCCCAGTGGAGTCGTCAATCTGTTACGTCTCTTTTGTCACCTAAATGAGCAAAATAGAAATGCTTACAAGCCTAGTTGGGTCAGCTAGGCAAGACAATAGTGAATGCAAGAGTTATAAATATCAAGCATATGATATAAACAAAAGACTAAGCTAAGAAAAATAAAATAAACTAAACTAGAGTGCATAAGGACATTAGAACAAGAAATAGATAGCAGTCATGCCACCAATGGAAAGGATTGTATTAGTGGAAAGAAAACACCAAAGAGAAAGGGAGGTTTATGGGTCCCCTCTTCCTCCAAGGGAGGGATATTGAACCCCCAAGATTGAGCTCTTCTTACAACTAGCAAACTTGAAGGAAATGGTGAAAGAATCCCAAGCTCATTCACTCAAGAGGTGATGTGAATAGCTTAAATGAAATGATGCTTGTATTCTCTTGGAAAGAAAAGAGGATCCTCCAAGAGAATATAGGAAGCATAACAATATAAATGAATTCCTTGAAAATGTAGTGCACCCATGGCCTTTTTTTATAGCATAGATTTGAGGCATTATTCAACCAGCTTTTAGTGTGAACAAGGAGCCCTTTAGGGCACCCTTAGGTCTTTGACCAACCCCCCAGTCAGATTCATTCTAGATTTGGGTGTCAAATTGACTTGGAAGCTAAACCAGAAGTGGGTGGAAGGCCAACCAATATCATAAATGCGTCGTTCTGAGGGGTGCCCGGGTTTTTGTATCCACAATCATGCCTCATGTGCATGTGCACTTTTCTTGTGCTTCTGGATGGCGCATGTGCACGTGCTTCCTATGTAGTCTTAGTGAATGCTGATTTAATTATAGGTTGTATAGTTTTGGACCTTTTGGAAATGCATCTTTTTGGTCCATGGATGAACTAATAGATGTTTGGAGATGCTATATTCCTGTAATCATTGGCAGACGATATTTCAGTGATAACACAAAGTTTTCCTTTTCTGGGCAGAAGAGGCATGTCCAAAGATGTAGGTAGAGGCCAGTCGAGTTGTAGAAATATGGTTCCCCTTCAAATGTCCTTTCCTTTTCCTCCAGGTTGTAGAATATTATTGTAAAGAAACCTTTGGAGCTCAGCTGAAGCTCATAGTTTCCCTTGGGGCTCCACCACACCTTGATCCAACGAGCTAGGTCTTTTTTTGTGGGCCAGAGTCCTAGGAATTTTCCTATGAGGGAATGGTCTCACATGAAATGCGTATGATCCCCTATCCTGGTGGTTTTGATGATGTACCTGGGTGGAACCAAGGCTTGGGGGATGCATTTGTCGGGTATCCAGACTTGAGCTAATTGTGGATGTGAGGACTCAACCTCTGTGTTCGATTCTTTGCTTATTTCCATCTCTTCTTGCATGTATTGTTCTTGTAAGTGTGATGATGGATCAAAGGATGGTCAACACACTCGCAAGTTTTCTGGATCATTGGTGGAAACATTTCGGTAAGAGGGGGATTTCACCCCCCTTCTTCTCCCATTCTTCTGAGGTAGTTAGTGCAGCATGTTTGAGTCAGTCAGCGCATACCAAGGGAGTCAGAGAAGGTTCATAACTGATGTTGCAGAGTCGAGCATGAAGAAACCCTAAAGTTGTAGAGTTCCCATATTTAGGCTTTAATATGTTTACCATGTATATTTATGTTACCCTTTGGAGCCCATTGGGATAATAATGAGTGTTGAAATTAAACAAATTCCATAGCATTGTTTATGAGGATGTTTTTATTATGTCCATTGTTACATGTTAAAGAGAAAAACAGAGTTGAAATGGAAGGTAACAGTTGAATTATTTTTGGTGTCCTTTACATTCCTGTAGCAGATTTTGTGTTCTATGTGTGAATAGGGTGTTTGTTACAAACTGTTTTTTGTAATACCTGAACCAAGAACGAAACAAAATATATATATATATATATATTAGAAAATTTTAGCAAGGTATTTTACAGTATAGGTCAACATGATTATGAGTAAGAAATGAGGTTCAAACGTAAATTCATGTATTAGCTACAAGGGATTCCCGATCCTACAGAAAATTCTCTACATGGGAATCGAATGGAGCAGGGGATCTAATTAGGTTTCCCATGTTTGGTAAGTCTCTACCATTCAATAACAACACTTTAGTTGTAGAGAGAAGGTTTTGTGTCGCTATTAAATGGGTTTGTACCTAAGGCATATGAGTTGTAGTCATAGGATGATGCAAGTGTGCATAATGGATTGGTGACCTATCCTATATGTTGGATGAAGAAAATAACTATCCAAAGTTATGAATGGGTGACATGGCATTGAAAACTGCAAGAATCCCTGGATAAAACCACCAAAACCAACTCCATCCACTGTCGTATTAGTCCATTAGGCAAAAATATTAGAAAAAACTATGTAAAGTGGGTACAAAATTTCTATAAATAGTAAAAAAACCAATTTTACTATACCATTTGTATTTTTTACCCAAATAGTGCATTTTGGACCAAATTGCCCCGAAATTTCAAATGTTGATTGCGGGAGCCACGAGCGACGAAATCAACAACCATCTAGATCAGGTAATTCATCTTTCTCCTCTCTTTATTTCTAGTGGATTTTCAATTAGGTCTCCTCTTTTGAGTATTTTAGGGCACAATTTAGAAACTAAGGTATATGCAGGCTATAGATCATCGGTTCATGTATATGCATACCTATACATGTCTGTTTGCAAAAAATAAATGTATAAGCAGCCCTATACGGGACTATGTAAAATGTATCTTGCGTACATGTCCCTGGATAAGGATTTTAAAATGTTGCTAACTCAAAAAATGGTTTGAATCTTCCAGAATGGTGCTAGAGTGGAGAGAAAGAGAGCATGAAGAGGTGGATGTTGTAGTGGAGAGAGATCTAGGGGTCCAGATGGACTTAAAAAGATGTGGGCTATACAAGTTTTGGGCTCTCAAAGGTATGAGGGCTCAAGTGAGACTGCTTCAGCTGCTCGTAAACAAATGGGATCCGGATACTGAGATCTTCAACCTTGATGGACAACCATTAAGGGCTGAAGTTGAGGACATATACTTCTTGACAGGATTATCGCATCAGGGTGAGGTGGTAAAAATTAAATCCTGGGGAGCTAAGAGCTGGGAGCCAATTCTCGATCAAACTAATCAACAATATGAGTCTCAAGAATGTTTTCCTAGTGTTGACACGGATCACAACATCGACCTCTTTGCACCAAGCATCGATACCACTTATGTTCTATTCAGTGGAGTTCTTGCGACCCACTGCTTAGGACTAGTGCACCTCACTGCTGACCAACATGAAGAGCCAACATATAGAATGCAAACTAGGTAGAAAGAGGAAATTTGGGTTCACGTCTATTCTATTTATCTTTTTATTCAAGCGAGTTCTAGGCTTGGGCCTTAGAGTTGAGATTTTTCCGCATGAACCTCGCAATCCAGCCATGGCATGGTGGACCGAGGTGATGAGGCAGTAGGGGTGTGGTAGGGTGAAAACACCCTACAATGATGAGTTTTTCTTTAGGTGGAGTCAACAGATGATGGCTCCGGAGGACTACCCTTACACAGGGATTGACTTCAGAGGAGATTCAGACATGCCATTACCACCAGGTTCTGCCTATGGAGTCATAGGTATGCCAAAGTTTTGGAATATCTCATTTTTTGTATTTTTGTATAAGAAAACAAAAATATTTTTGGATGATGTCAGGTACTAACTAAACATGTATGTGACACAGATGTGGGTCCACAATGGATGGATGAACTTCCACAACATCGGAAGAGGAACCGAGGGGATGAGCCAGTGGGAGGGGATGTTGATAGAGTGATTCAAAACATGTAGGGCAACCTGTCTCGTTTAAAATAGAGGATTCTCATGGTTTAGGTAGAGGATTTCCCAGAGGCAATGCAGAGACAGGTGGTAGGTGTGCCCCATGCTTGGGTACGACTCTTTCAGTGTCTCACAAACATCATAGTATGTTATCATGACACACATCCAGTTCCATAGGTGTATATGTCATGACTATTGTATGATCGACCGTATATGTATTTTGAAGGTGTCGGCCCCAATTTTGTACTATAACATCATATTTTTTGGAGAGATGAAATACATAAAAACATTGATCTTCATCTTTACTTATGTTACAATGTGTACATTGATGGAACTGTTTTCTTTGCTTTAGTTATGTGACAAATTCCAATCTAAAGAAAAATTAGCATATGCATCAGATACATAATTAGAACTTCTATGTATGTGATAATAAGTAATAAAGTCAAATGTCATTCCAAAAGTCGTACCCATAAGAATCGTCGGAGTAGAGTAGGGTCTCGCACATGGTAACTATCGTTCAACTTCCATACTACTAACTATGAGTCCAGACAAACTTATAGAGAGTGAATACCATGTGAAATGGAATCATGTAAAAGTTATATAACAACTCTATACTCAACCACATTATTCGTGGATGGCCCTAGGCAAATGCCACCTGAAGACACCAGTAGACCCCCGGGTGAGTAAAAAAACCAAGTGGCGGAAGCCAAGTTTCGTGTATGATGAATGGCCCTGTATATGAATCCTAAGTAGACTGAAGACTCCATTCACATCTGCCAACCAAGGTAAAACTTGATAAGCAAGCTAAATATGAAAAAGAGGGAAAATATATATACACTAAAATACATTAGTATACAAAGAGTTATGCCCAAGCTTGAAGCTCGAGCGTAATATCTTTTCAAATAGATCCCATTCTTGGGATCCACCAGCATGTTCCCTTCATAATATTCTAATTCATAGTATCCTTTTTCTATGACATGTCACACGATATAGGGACCATGCCACATGGGTTTGAACTTGCCTTCCCCCAGTGGTTCTTTGTCTTGGTCATGCAGAAGGACCAAGTCACCCTCAACATATTGTAGAGGACAAACAGGCTTAACATATTGGACCTTGACACATCTTTTATTCGCTTCGATATCCGTGGAGGTGTCTCGACATTGCTCATCTAGACTCTCTAGGTGTATGAGGAGTTGTTTGATATTGGAAGTGTCAAGTAGGAGTGTAGCTTCCAACCTAAGAGAATGGATTTCACATTCAATAGGTAGGATCGACTCCACACCGTGTACTAACTGGAAAGGGGAAAAACTGATGGAAGTCTTAACCAAAGTTTGGTATGCCCAAAGTGTTGGGTAAAGCATGATATGCTAGTCATATTTTCTCTGGATGACAGTTCTCTAATGGTCTTGAGAGACTTGTTTTCAACCTCTACTTGTCCATTTTCCTGGGGTATGTAAGGAGAAGGATGACCATGTCTAAACCCCATTTTTGATGCTAATTCTTTCATCATTTCATTCTGAAAGTGAATACCATGATCAATGACAATATCACTCGAGATTCTAAACCTGGCTATAATTTAATTGAACATGAAGAAAGAAACATTCTTACCATCGGGTTTAACTGTAGGCATGGCCTCAACCCACTTAGTAAAATAATCTATGACAATGATAATGTGTTAATGCCCCCCAACCAAAGTTGGGTTGCAATCCACAAAATCCACCCCCCACTTGGTGAAGGGACCGAAGGTAATGACTGTATGGAGAGGGGATGGATGCGAGCACATTTTTCTAGTGAACACCTAGTAGGGGTGACACTTATTAACCACTTCAATGCAATATTTAAAAACAGATGGCCAAAAATAACCGTCTCGCAAATTTTTTTGGGTTGTTGGAAGCCCAGATAGATGACCACCACAAGCCCCACTATGGCAGTCATTTAGAACAAACTCATCTTATTCATGAGTCAAACAATGATGCAAGATATTGTCTACTGCTCAGAAATACAGAGTGTCACCGATGATAAGGTAGTTCTTAGCTTGGTATTGTATATGTCATTGGTCATCTTGCGAGAGATGCTGAGGGAACTTCAAAGTTTGACGATAGACAACAAAATATCCATACCAGGGGTCCAATGATGAGACAAGTAAAATGTGTTCATCCACAAATGAATCAACATGAATAACATCCTCATCTAACCGAGGGAAGTCAAATATTAACAATGCAAAAACTAGTGACTTTTTGGACTTCATAGAAGTGAAATAGAGATCAAATTCTTGTAGAATGACAATCCATTTATTGTACTTTTCCCCTATAATATGGCTAGTAAGGACGTATTGAAATGGATTGACATTGAAAACCATAGTAGTTTTGCAAAGAAATATATAGTGTCGTAATCGTTGATTTGTGTGAATGACAACCAAAGATAGATTTTCAACATGAGAATAATTGAGTTCAGGGTCGACTAAGTTTCAATTAAGATAGTAAATGATGAGCTCACGGAGATTGTCATCCTTCTGAACCAACACCATAGAAATCATCTCTTTGGATACGACAATATAAAGAAAGTAATCTCTACCATAGTCTGGAGACTTTAGCAGAGGCGTCGATACCAAGGATTTCTTCAAAGCATCTAAGGATTCCTAGGCTCACTCATCCCAGATAAAATGAGTTTCCTTCTTTAAGAGACACATGAAACCCTTAACAATATTGGCATAGTTCACTATAAACCATCGTAAAAACTTAGCTTTCCCCTGTAAAACTTGAAGTTGACGAATAGTGCATAGGGGAGGAAATCAGGGATGATTTTAAGGATGGAAATTTATTTAAAATGTAGAAACCTTGGCAAATCTTACTAATCCTTCATATTCCAACTATAAATTTTTGGCAAGTTTTTTGTAAAAATATTCAAATTTCTAAGGATTTTATATAGTTTATATAAAATTTTGGTGATTTTTAAGGTAAAATAATTTTGTCCTTTAGAATTTGGGCGAATAATTTTTAGAATAGTGAATCTTTTTTCTGGAAAAACCATGGAAAATTAGCCCATGAGCGAAATTTAGCCCCTAAAATCATCCCTGGAGGCAATCGATGTATTACCTTAACCTTTAATGAATCTACCGTGATCATAGTCTCAGAGACTAAAAATCCTAGAAGTCGACCTGACCTAAAGCAAAACATGCATTTATGAGGGTTCAAACAGATGCGATAATGGCGGCATATTTCAAAAATTAGCCGAAGGTGTTTAGGGTGATCCACTCTCTTATAGGAGTGAGCAATGAGATCGTCAAGATAGGCTTTGACTATATGCTTGAGATCATGAAATGCAAAGGTTATAGCTCATTGGAAGGTTGGTCCGGCATTCTTAAGGTGAAAAGACATCTTCCGGTATGTGAATGTACCCCAAGGGAAAATAAATGCCTTCTTATGTTGGTCTTCGAGCTTAATTTGAATTTGGTTATACTCTGAAAATCCATCCATAAAACAAAAAACTTTGCTTCCCACACATTCATCAATAATATGATCAATGAAGGGTGTTGGGAAGTTTTCTTTGCGACAAGATTTATTCAGGTCACAAAAATCCATGCATACGCGGATGGTTCCTTTCTTTTTATTCACAGGAATGGGATTGGATACCCATTCAGTCAAGGGAACTGGGTAGATAAATCTAGTGTTAAGAAGTTTTTCTACCTCTGCCTTAACAACAGGGGCCTTCCTAAGATTGAAAGCTCTAAGTCATTATCTAACAAGCTTAGCATTTGGGTAGGTTTCAATATCATGTTAAAAAATTTAAGGGTCGATTCCCAACATCTCTTCATATGACCAAATGAATACATCAAAAAATTCTTTGAAGATCTCGGTGTAGATCCTAATTTCTTTCAGCGAACAATCTACACCGATGTATACATTTTCAACCATGCCAGGAATATGAGAGATATCGATCATGACAGTGGGAGAGATACTCGACATGTTTTTCCTTTGCATAAATGTTGTACGTATCAAGTGGAACTATGACGTGACCAACTATCTCACTCAAGGTAGATCTAAAATCATCTTGTTCGATTCTGGAAAGCTCTAGGAGAAAATAAGAGTGATGATGCATATCATCTCATGGCCTGTCAGAACCATTCATGGCCTCTATGATAGCTTCATCCAAAGGTAAAGTCTCATCAATGAATTCATGTGAACAAGACGATGAAGTGGCCCACACGGGCTTTAGAACATGATCCTCCTTATTCATCTACGAGGTAACATGATTTGGATCGAAAGAAGAGTCAAGAACAACCTGATACACTATCTCTGGTGCCGATAGTGGCATGGCCATTCCAGTATGTGGTTGACCTTCACAAGATGTAGACAAGGAAGGTAGGGTCCAAGGATATTTAAAATAAGAAGTGTGGAAAGGAATGAACCTCTTTGATGAAGCATACCTACTGGACATGACGTATATATGATGAACTAGTTCCATGAAGTCGAAGGTACCCATAAGGGATGAATACATTCCGACACTGATATTCTCAGTTGTCGACTTAGAATTTTCTATCATGGGGATCAATGGTCCAACCGATGCATTGGGGCTAGCATACACAAAGGACAACTGGTCAATTTTCATGATATTCTCATCATGAGGAAATAAACGAGTGTGAAATACAGACGATACAACTGCAGTCATAGCATAAGTCCAATTGCATCCTAGTAATAAGTTATAGTCGAGGGGTGCATCAACCACCTCGACATCCACCTCTACCGTCTTCCCACCTAAATATACTACGAAGGAAGGAAGAATATCGTGAGGGTGGAAGGAATGACCGTCAAAATTGGTCAACATGGTCGGATATTGAGAAAGGCTCGGAGAGCTGAGGGATTTCCAATAGACCATGGACATCACACATGTTGTAGCGGCTTCATCAAAAATAGTACGTTTGATGGTATACTTTGAGTAACCAACATGGATTTAGTATTCCACATGGTAAGACAAGAGAGGCTTCACATATGTGACGTCAAACTTGATAAATTTAGAGCCACAAGGATCTAGAGCTCCTAATGCAGATAGAAAGGAATTCCTTTGTGAAGGAAACCTCTGGAGTACCTCCAGAGTCGACATCGCACAAGGGGTTTGACCTAGGTCCTCAACAATAGAGTAATTTTGGGTGGCTCTAGAATCAGGATTGTGGCTAGAGTGCTTGAGTACTCCTTTCGAAATACGAGGAGAGGGATATGGTTTTTCGATCTATAAAGGTGTCTTTGGAGGAGGGGGAGACTCTAGACCAGGTAAAGTCTATGAAGAACTATAATCGCGAGACAGAGTGGCTACATTAATCTTAGAATGAACCATATTGATGCATAGAAGGTCATTGTCTTGTGTCGGTGGGTTTTGACTCCCACTCACCACATTTTTGGCATTCGAGGAGCTCAAGGCCATGTGTTGATTATGTGGAAAAGGATTAGTCAGCACATCGGGTGGTAGAGACAAAATCCTTGAAACTTACACAAGTTTGGGGCATAAGTGGGTAAGGTGATCATCTGTACAAAGATTCTAGGGAGACTTCACCTTCTGCCTTTCTTTCTTTCCCTCACCAACATTATTATTTCACTTCTCATTATTACTGTTGTCCTTGGGTTTATTACTATTCTTCACACCCTTATGATTGTTACTGCGTCCTTTCCTTTTATTCCCTTCTGGTTGCCGGTTACCATTCGATTTGGTCGATGACTGCACAGAATGTACATCCACTGACTGAGTGGGAGTGGAGGACACAAATAAAGTTGGCCCTCCTAAAGACTAGTTTAGAGACAATTCTTTCAACTAGCTTGTCACCAAGCCTGCATATTTCACATTGGCAGAGCCTACAATGCCATGAGCATGAGGCCCAAGATTTTTTCTAGGGTCATAGTTTGACCTCGGTGTGTCTGGAAGAATCTCGTATAACATCCCATATTGAGCATATATATGATCTAAATACTTGGATTTAAAAATCACTTCTTCCTCAGATGTAATCCCTGATGTAGAAACATCCTTCGAAATATAAGGTTGTATAGACTTAAGGAACCAATCTAGCAGGAATTATGGGGGTATGTAGGCCTTGATCAAACTCTTCCGTCTATGCCACTCCTAAATGTGATCTAAGATATGGGTGTATTTGTCCTGATGGAAGGCCGACAAAAGTTTTATGCCTACATCGTAATGAACTGACAATTGAAAGTGGTTGAGGAAGACTAAAACCATCTAATTAAAAGTTTTGTACATCCCCCTATAGTAGCTCTATATACCATTTCGAGGCGAACCCTGTGAGGGTGCATTGAAACATTCTTAAATGAATAGAATCATCATTAATGGAGTTCGAAGAGCACCAAAGTTGAAAATTAGTGATGTGATCACCAGGATATTCACCAGCCTTGCCTTTGAATTTTGGAATATCCGAAGGAAGCTTGGTGGGGACGGAGGTCCATGTCATATCATGATGCACATGGTCATTCATCAATCTAGACAAGTCTGGAAGATTGAGTGTGGCTAGAAAAGGGAGAAAGAGTTGTGACATCTGGCCCCAAGTTCCCTAGAAATATTGTTGTTGGGGAATCACAACCCATCTAGGGTTCTGGTATGCACCATCTCTCTGTATGGGATTGTAAGACCCTCCTCCAAATTGATTCATGAGGGATTGGTTGGGCACCATTCCGGTAGGAATGTTATGATGAGGGTTGTAAAAATTTTCCCCAACCGAAGTGGCTCCAAGTTGGGGGTTTCCCA
>JASDQU010217585.1:647-18168 GCA_032191745.1 Picea mariana | reverse complement strand
CATTTTGTCGAATGTCTGTTGTGACTCCTCTATCCAATGAAAAACACCCTTCTTGGTCAAGTTTGTGAGTGGTGCTCCCAACTGTGAAAAACCCTTGACAAACCGCCTGTAGTAATTGCATAACCCAAAGAATCTTCTCAGCTCCGTGAGATTCTTAGGCATTGGCCAATCCAAAATGGCCTTGATGAACCTGTACTCCCTGTCCACTAATGATATGCCCCAAGTACAATAGTTCTCTCATGCCAAATTCACATTTGGATTCCTTGGCATATAAAGACTGTGCCTGCATAACACCCAAGACCTACCCAAATGTGCTAGATGCTCATCCCATGTCTTGCTGTAGATCAATATGTCGTCGAAGAATACCAGGATGTACTTCCTCAACTGTCCTCTAATGATATGATTCATGCAATACTGGAAAGTGGCTGGTGCGTTGATCAATCCAAACAGCATGACCAAGAACTCAAAGTGTTCGAAATGGCACCAAAATGTTGTCTTCTCAATGTCCTGCTCCCTGATGCTGATCTGACGATATCCTAAGCGTAGATCAATCTTAGTGAAGAAGACTGCCCCATGTAACTCATCCATTCGCTCATCTATGCGTGGAATAGGGTATCGATTCTTGATCCTTTTTTTGTGAGCGCTCTATAATCGATGCACATCTGTAATGTGCCATCCTTCGACAGTACCAGGACAACTGAAGATGCAAAAGGACTCATGCTGGGCCTGATGTGCCCCATAGCGAACAATTCTTTGATTTCTTTCTCAATCTCGTCCTTAAATTTCTTGGGGTGTCTATAGGGTGCTGTAATCAAGGGTGTAGCCCCTACCTCTAACTCAATCATTTTCTCAAAACCCCTATCTGGCGGTCTCCCTGGTGGTATCGGTCCAAATACTAGCTCATACTAATTCAGAAGCTCCCTGATCTGTAGATGGTACTGCTCCCTACCCTATGAGTCCTTTCGCGTGGTGATCAAACACTCTGCTGCGTAAGCCACATCACCGTGATGAAAGATCCTCTCCATCCTCTTTGCCGATATTGCTTGAGGTGCCCTTGTAGACATGCCTCTTAGCACAACTCTCGATCCACTAGCATCTCCGAAGCTCATGGTCAACATCTGATAGTTGAACCCAATCTCCCCCAATGAATACAACCACTGTATCCCTAGCACGACATTAGTATCTGACAGCTCAACTACATAGAATGTGTCTGTTAGGGTGTAGTTGCCTAGTTTGACCTCTAGCTCAGGGATCATGTCCAAGCAAGTCATCGTATATCCATCTGCCACTGCTACATGGAATCCCTCAAACTCCTCTGTGCGTAACACACTCCTAGATACTAAGGATGCATCTATGAAGTTGTGGGTGGCCCCACCATCAACTAACCCTGTCATGTGTTGCCCCTGTATAAGGCCCTTGAGCCCGAGAGTGTTGTACCTGGGTACTCTTGAAAGGGTGGCTGTGGTTCTCCCTTTCACCTCTCTACGAGGTTTTGCCTCCTCCTTGGGTTGTCCCTTGCCGGTATCTGAGGTTTCTTCGGCTGCTGCTCTGGCTCATGAATGGTCTCAGCCTCTGAATCATTGTCTGTCGTTGCCTCAGTATCCTCATCCTCCTCCTCGCTACCCGATTCCACTTCAATGTAGTGGATCTACCCCTTTCCCATGCATCTATGCCCTGGGACCCACGGGTCTCTGCACGAGAAGCAAAGCTTCTTCCTCATCAATTCCCGTCTCGTATCATCATCTAACTTGGGCTTGCCCTTCCATTTCCTCTGTGGATTCTTCTGATCCCTGTCTCTCTTTGGTACAAAGGGTTTGGTAAATGGTTTAATTTTTGGCATGGAGTCCACCAAGTCTCTAGTGCGTCTGATGGCATCCTACAAGGTATGAGGCCAGTAGGCCTTCACCCATCCTCTCAAGGGTTCTGTGAGCCCTTTTGTGAATAGCATGACCAATCGAGACTCAGATATGTTTGTCACTGCCACTGTTACCCTCTGAAACTTTGAGATGAATGCCTCTGCTATGCCAGTTTGTCTCAACTAGGCTAGATCTCTGAAATGGATCTCTGGATCCCTCCTGTCCAATCTGTCCATGAGTCTCTCTGTGAACTCTCGATAGGAGGTGATACGACTGTGGCCCAATGTCACCAGTCCATGATACCACCACTCGTGTGCTTCACCCTCTAAGTGTAAGGTGGTGAAATTGATGGCCTATGTCTCTGTCATCTAGTTGAGCTTGTAGTAGGTGTCAAGCTTATGTACCCAAGATCTGGCGGTGCATTTGAACGATCCGTTGAAAGAAGGTATAGTGAGTTTACCAACTTTCCGGATGAAGTCAATGTTATGCCCCTGCTGCTGTTGCGGCTGAGACCCTCCTCTATGTGGCTCTCTAGGGCAGTTCCTGAGTCTGAGCCCACAATACTCGATCAGGGTCATATCCTGATGGAAGTCACGACCCAATGCTACATACTCTCTTCGATACTCTGCAATGTCCTCTACATGAGTGGGCGGTCTCTGTGCTATTGGTGTCTGTGCTGCTATCTGGAAAGTGGGAAACAACGAACGTGGAGTCCTACTCACAGGGGTGTATGTGTGAGTGGGTGACTGGGGTCTACTGCCTGCTCCTGAGTTCCCCTGTGCTGCATGTGGGGCTTGTGTGCCCTAGATGTCTGCCATAGCCAATCTATCAGCTACTTGAGCCAAGGACTGTGACATGGTTCGCTGACTAGCTAACATATCACTGATAACCTGCATGAAGGCTACATCTGGATCCATGGGGGCCTTATCACTGCCCTCTGGTCGCTCATATCTGTCACCTAGCCTCCTCTCTGCTTCGCGCTCTGCTCCTCTCTGCTTCTCTGTGCGCCTCTTCCTCTTCCTTTGAATTGGGAGGGAAAGGAGGAAAGTTAGGCCTAGACCTTCTTTCCTTGCGCCTGCTATAAGTGACATATTCGTCACCTATGTGCTCACGACCATTTGGTTCTTCTGCTATACTCATTGTCTTTAGTTATGGGCTGGTAGGACTAAAGCTCTGATACCACTGAAATATCCCTGATCCCGCTGATCAAGATATTTGCTACTGATCTAATGTTTTGTCTTGCAGATCAAGAAGTGCCCTAGCCTCTAGACTGAAATGGATGAGTGTTGGATCTCGGATCTGGTGTTTGAGGCACTGGATCTGGACCCCTGGGGGGTTTGCGCACCTCTTGGGACATTGGATGCGCCTCAAAGGATTCCACTAATGGAATTTGCTGCTATAGGGCTCAAAACGATCATCTCACCAAATGCGATACTGGGTCGGAAGGGTTTCCCCAGATCTGTTCTGATACTCTACATGCAACCCCAAATGTCTGTCCAGAAGAGCAACGCCCTAAATGGATGGATGGTGCGCTCTAAATGATTCCACCGTCGGAATTTGATGGGAAGTAGCTCAATCTAAGCGCCCTAACTGGATCTCAACTGGGTCGAAAGGAAAATGTAATCAGAGCTCTGTCGTCGTGCAGCTCCACAAACCCTCAATCTGACTTGCGCCCTCACTGGTTACGCTGCGCCCCTTGTAACTAGATGCTCCTGAATGTCACGGTGAAATACCTGGATGGTATCTCCGATGGGCTAGGGTGTGTCTCTGAACACCTAAACCGATCAATGGTGGTGGTTTCCTCCAGAAATCCACAAAATAGTAAAGTTGGATCCTCTCCTCCTCTGGGAACTCTCAACATCAAATCATAACAATGCATAATGAGGAATTAGGTCAAATTCCTCCCTTTATATCATTCCCAACCTAATTCACCATTGACCTCACTTAAGCTAGGTGCTTTTCCTCCTAAGGTGAATAATTAATTAATTAAGTCCCCCTTTAGCACCTTTTCATTCTAATTCTTCGTTGACTTAGGCTTAAGTGACTTTTCCTATGTATTTTGGCTTAATTCATCGTTTAGCCATTAATTCACCCTTATTTCTCCATCTTATTCCCTGTTTGTGTTTGACTATAGTCTACGGGAACACATAGACTACTAAGTCACTCCCTGCTGGCCTACTCTAGGGAACGGGACATCAAACTCTTTGGGAAACTTCAATATCTCTCTCTCTTGCAAATGTCTTTTGGTGATTTCTTTTGGTGTATTGTGGAGCTAAGGTGGTGCACACCTCTTGGAAGCTTACTCTCTTGCTTTGTGGTGGAATTTTCTTGGTGAACTAGGGTTTTATATTGCATCTCTTGTGAAATTGATAAGAAAAATCTGCAATTTATTAGTTCTTCTTGTTTGTTTCATAGTGTTATTGGTTGAAACCCTAACAGGAGTATAAGTGCATACACCCTCCATCAAACTTCATCTCATTGCTAGTTGATAAGTCCTCTTGGGACAAGGTTGATAGGAGGAGTACTAGGGTGTACACCCTCCTAGATTTACCTAAGTTTGATTTGCATGACCTAGGGATTAAAACAGTTTACACCCCTAGGGATATTGTAGATCCAACTCTCATATCCAAGACTTCATTTACCCGTATTTTAAAAGGCACTAATCTGATTTTTGCATTGGAGAAATAAAATTGCTTGCATTGGGTAACGTGATTTTACGAGATTTTCAAATTGTTTGAAGTGGAATCAATTCTATCCTCTACTAGCTTGCTTGAGCCACTAGGGCATCTTCTTTGGCTAAGGATATCTTACTGTTGTTATAACATTAAAGCTACAGCCATTAGGGCTGCATTAAATTGCTCTCAAACTTCTACTTTTGCTCTCTTTTCAATCGTCAGAATTTGCTAGAAAGATGCCATAATAATCTACTTGTCATTTCGCATCTTTTGGGGGGTTTGCTTGTAATTTTTGGTGGTTGGAATTTTCTGCTGTAGCAATCTTTTACTACAGCCATTTGGATGTGACAAACATACTCTGAAAACTTCATATAACAACCCTCTAATACCACTAAAGTTTGTGCTAAAGTATTGGGAATTAATCTACATGTTTTATGCTTCATCTCTCAATAAATATTTGATGATTTGAGTGGTTAAATCTGCAGTAATTAGCTTTATTCTTTACTGATATATACTCTTGGTTACTGCTGTAGTTTGGGACAACAAGCTTAACTTGTTTGTCCACTTAATCTTTGAGATTTTATACTTGTCTCTTCTTGTGTCTTGGGCAGGTACAACTATTTTTTGCAAGTACTCAAGCACTTGACAACCATTAACCATCTTTGAAACTTGTTTCCAATCCTTTCTCCACTTAATAGTTTGACCCATAGGGGTATCACTTCCATCTCACTTTTTGTCTCATTTCCCCCTAGGGTCACTCGAGATTCCCCCCTTCTGTGGGATTTCCCCTTCACTAAAGTGAGGGGAGGGTTTATCTAAGGTGACAGTGGGTAGACTGTCCCACAGTTATTGACATCTCGTGGATTGGGTCGGGCTTTGCCCAACCTATAGTTTGTGCGATAACAAGTATGATATCATTGACATGCGGTGAGATTCTATTTTTAGCAGTTTCTATCTTTAGACATTTGACACATGGTGGTGGTCTCCTAGTCATCCTGGACATTTTTGGTGGTTTCCTATTTTTTAGGGTTGGACCCCTATTTTTAGCAAGGGTGGTCACCTCGAAAGGTGACAAGTGGTAGGGTCGTATTGTGACATTTGGTAATGTCACAATGTGACATGTGGCAGTTGGATGGCATCATTAAAAGAAGGGGGTGCACTTTTCAAGAGAATGAGGGAATTAATTAATGAGGATGATGTGTGGATGAGTTGGCACACGTTAAAAGGCATGTGGTGACACGTTTTGAGTTAACTCAACTCAACTCGGTCTTTCCCTCACTTTAATTGAGCTTTCTCTCACTTCACTCTCTATTTATTTCATTTTCCATGCATTCAATTCTCTTATCCTCACACATGCACCATTATTCCTATTTATTAGGGTGCATTCACACTTTCCCATGCACCACTCCTTCATTAAACTATCCCTCCCACTCTCACACATGTGGCGCTATTTCTCTAGCTCACTCCACTCTTCCTCCCATGCACCACCTATCCCCCTCTCTCTATCCTTATTCCTAGCGCATATCTTCCTCCCATGCACCTCTCCTCTCCCTCTCCTATTTCCTAGTGCTTCTATCACTCACTTTCCCTCACACGTGGGTTTCTTCCTTGAGTGTCTTCTCTCATGCACCCTCCTTCCTAAAAATTAGGACGCACTTCCTTCTCTTCACTTAACATGCCTTCCACTCTTCCTAATTCTCTCACATGTGCTCACTCACTCTACTTCTCTCATGCCCATGTCTACATCACTCCTACTCTCCTTTTCATGCGCCTTGGTTCCATTACTTGCCTTCTTTACCAAACATGTGCCCTCATTGATTCTTATTTGAGAATGTGCCCTCTTCACCTATATATTGGAGTGATAGCTACATGGTTTAGGGTGGAATTTTTGCAGCAGAAACATTCATTACTCTCTTTCTCTCTCTCATTCTTCTTCTACTAGACTAGCTACTCTTTCTTTGTGTGAGGATAATCATAGTGCCGGTTCTTGCGCTTGTTGACATGGTGCAATCAGCCCTTTGGCAAGCCATCAATAAAGAAGTGTTGTGCTTATGTTGGAGCTTTCATTCTCGTCGGTATTGTGTTCTTTCTTTACACATTCAATTAGTAGTTCATAGCCATTTATTGTGATAATTCTCTGTCTTTTAAGTGGTTTTCTCTTCCCTTTCTCTCATCTTTCCCACGCTAACACTGCAAGATCCTTCCAAGCGAAATTATACTCTCTTTTCCTAACGTCACGGCAGAGTGTTTACATGCTGTCCAATACAAATTTATTGTTGTTTTTGTGTGTTTTTGCAGAAAATCAGCAGCCCGATACTTAGGGACTCCCCCCTGAGGTTGGCACACACCAGCCCAATTGGAGGGGAGGTTTTCCTGTGACAATTGGGGCATTCTCTCCTTGAATTAGCCACTTTTCCATTGCTAATTTGCATTTATATCAGATCTGATTGGAGAGTGAAAAAGTGTGCTAACAATACCCTAATGAAGAGTGCTTAAGCCTTGGAGCAACTCCTATCTAGAAGACAACAAAAGCCAAAACAATGCAAAAATGTATGTAAAAAAGTGAGAGTAAATTCTCAATCACGCAACAAAGAAAACCCTTGCAAACAAAGATAGAGAGCATGAGGTCACAATGAAAACATCAAGTCATCCAAGCAACCTCTAATCATCATCTGAACTAGAGAAGTAGCCTGAATCATTGACCAATATGAACTCACTAATAATGTGTGTTACCACTTGGACCTTTGATGTGCAAATTGGATAATGCCCTTGTTGGGGTGTGTCTAAAAACCCCTTGACATGGTCAAAGCCCTCTTCAATGGCATATATGAAACAAGAATGTGGCAATAAATGACCTTTAAAGAGGAACGCCCAAGCATAAAGGAGGTCGGGTACACTTGAAATCATGAATTAGGGTATTACATTTATTGTTGATTTGATTGGCCCCAATGAGAGGGGTCACCAACTTGTAGAAAATTGTGTTTAAAGATGAACATTTTAATGTTGAAAGGGTCACCCCTAACCCAATGAAGAAAAATATATACAAGACCTAACTCAATGATGAAAAATATCATTTATTGGAGCGCTCATGTGGAGAAGAGAAGTGCACCAAGGTTTAGAGGAGCCTTGGGAGGTGCACCCTAGCTTGAGGAGCTTCCATATGGCCTTATGTGGACTTGTCAAACCCTAAAGAAGCAATATGTAGGAACGCCCTAATTAGGGATTGTTTAGGGTAGAATCATATAAATACAAAGAAGTTCATTTGCCAAAGGGTGTGAAACAAGTGTGAAAAATATCCAAAGGGTTTAGTTGGATATCTAGCTGGAGCAAAGAAGTTAAGGCATTTCAATGTGAGGTTCATCATCTTCTTTCTTATTGTTGTGGATAAATTTGACTGCTGAAGTTACTCTTGCAAATCTCTTGTAATAATTTTTGAAGAATGGAAAATCTGCTCCAACAAGAAGAAATAAAGTTGAGGTGAAACCCTCCTTGTGGCTTGTTGTTATCATTGTTCAATACTTAGATTTTCCGTTGTCATTTCTATATGTTGAAGGGTTGTTGCTATCTTTTATTGTTCATTGTTGCACATTATCTACTACTGATTTGCTATTGTTGAGAGGTGTACCTTTGGAAGTGCCCCCATTTTAATTTATGTATGTTAAGGGAAATCCATGTTGGTGGTTAAAGCATGTTAATAACAACCTAAATACACCTTCTATCCTATGTGTTACCTCATGGGCTCTCACTTGGTGTAAAAGTCCTAATCACAAGTGTGATACCCCAAGGGAAACTTAGGCAAGCTACCCACTATCACCTTAGTAACCTTGCCTTTGTCACTTTAGACTATGAATAAGCTTAGTCAAGGGGGGATTCCCTAAGGTTCACTAAGCTCAATTTATGTAGTATGGAGTGGGGGAAAAAAATATCTTAGCAACATAAAACAAAAGAAAAAAGGAATTTGTATTTTATGCTTTTGGGGTGGTAGATGAAATGGAGACCAATTCCTTTATTTGCTTGGGATATGGGGTCATCTATGCAATTTCAGAGGGCGGTTCTAAAGGATATTAGGGGGGCAAAGGAAGCAAAGGTGACGTGCACAACAATAGCCCCTATTTAGTTGCTAGACTCACAAGTTTAATGGTGGAGAGGGTCTATAGTAGATCCACTACTCAAGGCAATCAAATGGGTGGCCCCTACAAAAGACTATCTACAAAATGTAATGGGATAATTAGGCCAAATACATGATGTTTTCATCTTGAAAGTAAGCAACACAAAAGGGAGATGAGATAAGAGGGAAGAAACCAATTACCCTATCCCTTTCCAACATAGCATCTGTGCTCATCTATGGTCCTTGATTGACTCTGGAATCCATAAACCTGCAAAAAACTATGTCCCAATGGTGCACCTAGAACATTATACTACACATAGAGAAATTGTACATACACCATACAAAGCTTTAGACAAAGAAAATAACACTTTATTCCATAGCTTAGATCTCTTTCACTTACACCAAAAATCCCACCTACAAATGGAGAGAGAAAACCCCTATGTAGGTTTAAGCTCCATCTCCTCATACAATAAAGTATGATTTGTTTTCCTAGATTCACTAATCTCTCCAAGGAATAACAACATAATAATCCTCTCAACAACTTGCTTACTAAATGTAATAACAAGTTTGTTGATATCCACAATTCCCTCCAATGAGTTACAATAAAATACTCAAGGAAAACAATAAATAATAATATCCTCAAGTAACTAACTCTAACAACCAAGTCAACAATAATAGAATAGTGAAGTTAGTACAACCACATCTAAAAATAGAGCTATGTAGTGGGGCACCTCCTTTGGTTGAGAGATAGACCACGCCAAAGCTCCAAAAATAGCAAGCGACTGCTTATCCACATGTGCACCATCATAGACGTGTGTTTGACTGTTTCAAGATGCTCTACAATCCACTTTGTTATCCACCAGTTTGCACAAGCTGGATTTCCTGAAGAACTGCCAGAGAATGAGAAATCGATGCTCATATTTGCAGAATTCAGAGTTCAATCGGTCTTGTAAAAGACCCCTTTTTCCCACATTTCCACCATTGTAATAAATGTCCCAAGTATGAGATATTGTAAAAGGCTATTGGCCACCCAAGACCAAGAGTGAGCACATACTTTGGAGTGTTTTTTTCTACTTGTTAATTATTTTTTCTGCTTGCCTTAGTGAGAAGAAAAAATAATTTCTAAGTTTTTTCACTCAAAAGACATAGCTCCAAAGCCGGAGTATGTGCTGGCAAGTAGGTTTTGGCATGGAAAATCCCATGTCTAGTGCCTGAATGTATATAATCTCATACTAGGACATAGTGTCTCAGTCATTTGGAAATTGCGGCTCGGTTTGATAGGTTTTTTTTAAGTTTTCAGTGAATTAATTAAATTCCCGCAAAAATGGAATTTATTAATTCTGAGTCAATAAAAGTAAAAAATATGGCATCAAATGTTGTCAGATGCCACATTTACAGCCGTTTTCCAGTCCAGAGTATCATGTAAACCCCTATTTCTCATCTTTCGAGACTAAAAAGTGATTATTGTCACTAAAAAATCAATTTTACTCTAAATTTACCGAAAATGGGTAATTTAATTAATCTCCTAAATTTTAGGAGAACTGGGGAACATCATTGAGACATGTTTTTTCATGTCCCCAGTTGACTGAGGCCTAAAGGCAAGTTAGCTAAGGGAGAAGTCGACTTGATTGAGATGACATGGGGTGGGAGGAGATCTAAATGAGGGAACTCGACTCCCTCTCTTAAGTGGTGCATTCCCAAATCCTAGCACATCTATTAAGGGACCCATGCCTTACTTAACTAACCCATCGCTCCCCCTTACTCCCACTCTCACTTCCCTTCACTCGCCTCCACTCCCTCTCCCCTTTACCTAACTCCTCTCCACTACACTCCCCTTCACTCCCACGCATCTCCTCTTCACTCCCACGTAACTCCCTCATATCCTCATGCATTACCTAAACCCTAAACCTAACCCTAGCGCATGCATTACTTAGGGATTGTCACCTCCCATTCCTATTTAAGAAAGGGTCAACCTCTCCTTTAGTTAGTTGGATATTGGGCAAGAAAGCATTGTAATGTTGTATCTTCTTCGGAAATAATAAAGACTTTGGAGCTAGCTTTGGTGTGTGGATGAATGTTGGATACATGAGGTAATGTTGTATTGATTTTATGCATAGTATCTTTGCTATTTGGCTAATCATAGGGATATTGTTATCTAGATGGAGTAAGTTGTTTAATTTGTTTATTATGCAATTTACTTGTTGATCTATACTCAAAATTTTCATTGCATGTGTGTTTTTGCTTAAAACTAATGTGCTCTTGAAGATTTTGTGTAGAGAAACACCAAATACAAGAACTTGCAGGTATCAGTATTGCAGGTAGTACCAATCCTTTGGAGAGGCAAAGGAGCTCGGTTGCTTCCTTTTTTTGTCCAAGGAGTTCTTAAGGAAAGCATTCACCCTCTTCTTCACATCAAGGAGAGCCCCATAGCTCGAATTTTCCAAGCTCAAACAAAACTCAGGATTTCAATAAAACTCTTTCCCTTACTCTCTTTCTTTTGGTTGCATGCTGTTTAGAATAGCTTCAAAGTTTATTTTTAAGCATCTAAAGGTTGCATGCATGTGTTTCCTAGATCTAATTACAATTTTATCAATTTTTAAGAGTAGATCTAGGCATTTTTTCTAACATTTTCTTGACCTTTTCATTTAGAATCTAGGTTAAAGATTGTGTTTGATTTTAACTGTTTATCAAGCTGTTTAGAGATTGTATGTTTGCTGTCCTAAAACATCAAACATAAGTCACTAAAAAAGCCTAAGTTAGGTCTGTTTTAAGTCTCAAAAAAGCCTTAAAATTTACCTTTTTGCCTTAGAGAAAATTTCAAAATTTTTGATAATTTTTTTTTATTGTTTAGAACTCTTTCTTAGCTTGTTTTAACTTGATTTACTTGCTGTTTTGTTGCAGCAATTACAGATTCAAGAGGAGACTGTCCGTTTTAGGCAAAATCAAGGCTTCTGGGGCACCTTGGGGGGTTGTGACTTCATCAAAATGAAGTTTCTCATTTCTATCTTTTCTTCTTGTACTCTCCTTAACGATCCAAAAATAAGGATCCCTCTTCTTCTAAAGGAGCTAAAAGCTCAAAGAGAACTCTAAGTTCTCCATTGTAATAGTGCAATAAAAGCAGGCCTTTTGTGCCTAGTTTCTTCATCCCCTTAGGGGGATTTGTGTTGTGGTTTGCTTTTGTCTCTTAAGGTTGTGCATGCTTAAATCTAATAATCAATTACACAAGTCAAACACACTACAACACTCTAACTTCATGCATGTTAAACAAATTCTCAGATTTTCATGCATATTCAGTGTCAAGTAATTTTTTCTTTTCAATCAGTTTTGCAAACAACATTTAATTTTCAAGTAATATCTTGTTGATCTCTCTCGAACACAAAGTAGGGTATACAAACCTAGTTGTTGCAATTCATTTCTTTCATTTTTATTTCTTTCAAGTGTTTGTGCAAGTGCCTCAATTATAAAGCAGGGTGTATGATCTATATGTTTTATTTTTATCAAGTAATTGAACCTTGCTAGTATAATTAGGGCAATCTTTGAGTGGGATTATTCATCTAAGATCCCTACCCTGGGTGGAGTGTGTCAAGTCAAGGGATAACTCGCCTCATTGGACTTGCGACACACCCAATCGACAAGTTTTAGATTGGTGAATAATACATAAGGGGGCCAAACACTTTTCACCAACTAATTACAAAATTTACCTTAATAAAATCTTCGATATACACTGCCCACGACTCCCTTTAAGGCACTGGTTAAAAGTACTTTCAATCTTTCTTATGTGAGGAGTTTTACTTATGCATGTTATCTAATTCTCTTTATGCTCTTGATTATTGCAGATGTTGTATCCTTTGATGTATAAATGTTTCATGAGCAAATGTTCTTTATGATGATGAATGCTAAGTGGTGAATGATTGAATTTCATTTTTAGCAATAAACTCCTCGATTAAAGCGTTTTTCTTTCCTAGTTTAGAAAAGCCTTAGTTTTATTTTCATAGGGACTACCCCCCCTGGCTTCGCTAAGAGTTGGTCTAGACGAAGGAGTTGAGGATCAGGTAACAACACCTTGACTCGAGACTTGCCCCCAAGGACACACCAAGTGGATTGAAGGTTTCTTCCACGATAACCCAGGTGTGTAATAGGACAACAACACACTTAATAACTTTCCAAGTGGAGCGCTCCTCCAAATTTATCAACACATGTGCCAAAGTGCCTCAAACCATGGAGCACTCAACCAAATTGAAAGAGAAAACTTTCCAACTTGTATTCCAACGTAAAATCATCCTCAAAACCCATGCAAATCATTGCATGCAAGGTCCTCAAAACAGGCCTCCAGATCCACAAATTAAGGAGTCAAATGGCTTTATTTCTCTCCTTAAGGCTAGGTGCTCATAACAGATTCCTTGAAAGGTGGATTTGATGCTAATATGGTGGTTATAACCACCTCCTCAAAGCATATGTACATTGGACAATCTCACTAGATGGAATGCCTTCTTCAAAGTGGGTTCATTCTTCTCTAATAATATCAAGTGCTCAAGTCTTTGATTCTATCCTGGATTGGTAGGAACAAGATCTTTATCAACCCTTTGGTTGGTCTCATTAGCAGTTTGCAGAACTTCCATCGCTTCTATTTGTTGATCACATTCTAAACAAGCTACAAACCGACTTGATCCTGAGGGTAACAAGTTTGCTTTGAATTCTGGAAATAGCCGATTCAATTTTTTTTTTGTGTATGTCACATGTTCCATGGCATACCAACCTCTAGAGCTCAACAAATTGATGGATTCTCTCATTGTTTCTTGCTTAATGATTTTTTAAGTCATAGGTCTTCCCACAAGAAAGATCAGGCAACGCTTCTCAAACAATCTTCAGAACCAGTACTCCAGAGCCTAATATTAGCATCAATAGGCCTTAGGTTCAGATCAAGACTCTTGCTAATTGGATAAGAAACAATTTCAACCTCCATAGCCAAGCAATTTCCAAGATTTATATTTCTAAAATCTCATAAGATTGTTCAAGCGCTTCATCCATCAATTTTGTTCATGTGACAAGTTATCTGGGTTTTGAATCAAGAGCTAAAATCTCCTTACAGTCTATCTACCCAGATTCACTATCTTCAACCCATAGGTAGAATACTTGCACAATCTCCTCATACACACTTGCAAGATGTTGTTTTCTCCCATAATTTATAGAGACGTCCCTCCCTTGGGTTGATTTCACTTGATCATGTACATGTGACTTGACCAGTCCATTTTTTATCACATTTTACACTAGTTAGTTTGAGGAAAGTGTCTTTTACTCCTCCATAGGCTAGATTTAAGGATCTCACATGACATATAATTATTTTGTAAAGGAAGGTGAGCATTACTCTATAAAAGGAGATTCTCTTCCTCATTTGTACTCACAGTTGGATTTGGGGGAGAAATCCCTTGGTGCTTAATTGAAAATCTTTTAGAGCCATTTTTATCTTTTTATTTCATGATATGGATGGCAGGAGGAATGGAAGCTTGGATGACTTTATCTTTATCAGATAGAGGAGAAAATACCGATGTCTTGTCTTCATGAGGGGCCTCTTCGTGGATTGGGTCTTCAACATGGTGTGCTTCATAAAAGTGTTCCTCAATAGGTTCATAAAGCAACTCATGTTCTACTTCATGTATTTGGTGAATGTTATCGCACAATTTGTACTTTGATCAAAGGAAAGGTAAAAGAAAAGCAAATTGGCATAACTTGAGGTTATCCTATCACTGTCACCTCAATAGGATTCCTCTTTTTATTTAGGGTTGAAGGCCTAGGGGAGACGTCCTCGGTGACTTGGGGGTTTGAGAAGGCAAGGTCAAGATGGCTATTAAAAGGTCCCCTCTCACAAGTCATCATTGATTAGAAAGTCTAAGGTTTATAACCAATGAAGTGATAATATATCAAGATATATCAAGATGTACCTGCCCGGAACAAAGCAACAAGAAACTATATATTTTGCAAGTACAACTTGCCGTTAGCACTTCATAAACCACAGACTTTCTCAATAAAAGCAATTGGCTGATATAATGATGAAGTAAACAGAAATGTATAGCAGCAATATTTATAAGACAATACTTCACAATAAATGCCTTAGAAAAGCTTCAAAATGACCAAGAATAATCAATCGTTAACATCATAATACTAGCATTCATCATAACCAATTAAGGCAATGCATTAATCAACTCTTTCAATTGCTTTTAGAAGCTTTTAATGCTACAAAATATGGTTGTAGCTTACTTTAGTAACAAAAGCAATAAAGTTAGTTGGTTAGGCTATTCTAATGTTAGAAATGGCTAGTAGGAAGCTCAAGGTGTAGGTTTTGATGGTTGTTTTGATCAATCACTCAATAAGAAGTCTTAGACTAGTGCTTTTAGGGCAAATGGAGTCAATGATGTGGCAGCAAGTGTTGAAGAAAAATGATGATAGTAGGAGAGTCAAAGACAAGAGAGATTAATAGTTGGAGTGTTGGTAACCCAAGGCTTCAACTATCAAACCCTAGGGGAAACTAGCTACTAAGGTGTAGGTAACCCTAGGATTTAGTAGTTTTTTCTCCCTCTTTAACTCAATGATGAAGCAATGAGTGTTGGGGTGTTGCAATGGCAAAGCCCTCAACAATAGCTTCAAGGAAATCAACTTCTTGGCAAAATCTAGTAGGTAGAAGCTCTTAAAGCTAGGACAATAAGATGTGCTAGGCTTCCTAGTGTTTCTAAGCAAGCAATTTCATAATCTTAATGTAAATGCAAGATAAACATGACTATAACCATTCAATGAAGAAGAATTTCAGAAATTTCACTTACATTCATCAAGAATCATCAAGCAAAACCCTAGTTGAACACTTCCACCAAGCAAATTGCCAATAAAATCCAAGATTAGCCTCCTCCAACAAGTGCGCACTAAATTTCAATCATAAAACACTAAGTAGTGCGCAAATTTCAGACCTCACTAAGTGTGAGTGAAAGATGATGAATAATACAAGAGCTAAAACCCTTATTTATACAATATCAATGACCAGAATTAGGTCAAAAAGGCCGACATGGCTAGTTACATGTAATATCCACTTTTTACATTAAATGACTTAATAAAATCCTAAATCAAGTTGCAAAGATGACGTCATTCCCTTTTAGGGTGACGTTAACCGTTCTTAGGGCAACATTAGCCTCCAGGAGCAAAACGTTAGGCCTCCTTGACCCTCTGGATCATGCCACACGTGCCACTTTGGCACACAACTGCCTCCGAAGTGTCCAAAACACTGGGTGACGTCCTCGGTCACATGGGTGACATCATGGTAAGAAAGGCAAGACCCCCCTGGGTCTAGGCCTGCCAAGTCATCTCTGGTGGAACGTCCTCCTCTCTCTCTGGTGCAAACCTTTGATTTGTCTATGTCCCTGGCTGGAGTCTCAACATCCATCTGGTGGGATTTTAGCCCTATGGAGGTTCAAACTAATCATCTCCCCATGTATACCTGTTCGTCGGGTGTGGCCCTGTTATCGCACAGTTTGTAGGAAGGGTTTGAGTAGCTTGAGTCAAGGCTTCAAACTGGCGTAACAGGAGCTTCCCCACCCACTGTCACCTCGATGGGGAGCTCTTTCTATTTAGGGTGGCTAATCCCAAGGGAGACGTCCCTAGTAATCTGGGGTTCTGAAGGAGAAGGATCAAGGTTTAAGGTTTCAAAGGTAAAGGTAAGCTTCCCTTCACAGATTACTGCCAAGAAGGATATAGTCAAAGAAGATATTCCACTGATAAGGGCACCTGTTTGCGAGACAAGACAAATAAAACTAAAATGTGCTGCAGTGGTTAGTACTTCAAATATTAATAACTATCTTTAAGATATATATGAGCAATGATCAAATGTAATTATTGACGAAGTCAATGATTACTAAACAAAGACAAATGACTTATATCACTTGTTCAATAAATACATAAGAGATATGGGCATTCACTGTACACAATCAATCCTTGTTATATCACAATGCAGTTATTATGCTCATACACCAATATTGTTGCTGCGTCACTATGCAGAATTAGGGTGACGTCAGCTTTATTAACAGGTCAATTTGAGGACAATGAGTGGAAAGTTTTCTCAAATAAGCTTATGCATGCAATCAATAACTCAAAGTCTATCAAATAAGGTGATAAATGTCACAACGTTTCAGGCCAAACAAGAGATCAAACAAGTGTGACGTCACCTATATTATTTCTGTTTTAGGGTTAGGGTTAGCTAGTCAAAGAGGCAGACGTTTTTGACAAATCAACCAATGGAATTGTATGAAACCTCTATGGCTACAAGGAGATGACTCAGCCGCAACTTTTAGTCCAAACACAAGTTCAAAATAGGCAAGACGTCATCATTATTTAGTTAGTTAGTTCTAGACGTTAGGTTAGTTAGGGTTTCAAATAAAAAGGAGTTTGAAAGAGTATTTAAGCACAAAAGCTCAACGTTGTACTTCTAGACTAGTGCCTTGGGTTAATGGAGTCAAATGGAGAGAAGCTAATAGCTTGGAGAAATTTAAACCTAAGGACAAGAGGATTTGGTCTAATGGTGCTGCTATGGCAGGGTCACTAAATCCAAAACCCTAAGAAGAGAAGACTTATTTAGGTGTAGCTAAGGCTAGGCCTAAGGCTCCTTATTCTTTCCTTAAGACTCTTTTGGAAAAACGGCTAGTTAATAAACACAAATCTATGGATGAAAAGTGTTGTTCAAAGACAAGGCTTTTCAAAACCCTAGAAGCAAACCCTAGGTGTAAAATAAATTAGGCCTAGGACGCCTTCTTTCTTCAATTTATGTTCAAAACTAACTCAAGAAAAGAGAATGGCTAGTGTAGCTATGGCTAGGCTAAACCTTCTCTAATCAAATGGCTAATAAG
>JASDQU010217581.1:0-18124 GCA_032191745.1 Picea mariana | reverse complement strand
AAAGAGGTAAATTAATGAAGAATTAGATCATTGGGAAAATGTAGCAACCACCCTAGACCCAAGTCTCTTGGATAAAAATGGGATTGTAAGTTATAGATTAATCCCACGATTAATATGGTAGTGGTTATTTATAGGCACCCAAACCAATATACATGGTTCAGTAAGTAATTTCGTTGGAGGTAACTTGGAAAGGACAATTGCGTGGAGGCCTTCCTCTCAACATCACATGGCTTGGTAGATTTTAGTAGTGTTAACTCAATGTGCAAGCTCAATCTCCAACAAAGAATGTGGGAACGTGTTGATTCAAAGAGTCGTTGCGGGAAATGTTCTAGGCGATTTTCCTTGGGTTTCAATGGATTTGGAAACTAGAATTGAACTTAGTGTTGCAACAAAGGTGCATTGGGTTTATTGGAGTGGTTATGGTGAATCTTGTGGTGGGCTAATTTCAATTCAGAGTTGTCTGAGGGCGGTGTTTCTAGTCTCATTGGGCCTCCAATGTGGGTAGTATTCTATGCTCTGGCCAGGCATGTCCTAGTCTCTCAAATTTTATTTTTCAAGTTTATTGCCTCCAGTGTCTTTGAAATTATAGTATGGAATAGTTAGTGTAGAAAAAATTTGGATTTTCCCTTCCTACAGTGGTTTGGGAATTGGTTGTACAGTTCATGGATTTTAATTTTGAACATTTGGTCAGTCATCTCTTCTAGCCCATCTATTTTGTTTCTTGTCTTTGTAAGTCTGGAAAGCATAATTAGGACTATTATGAAAAAAAAATTATGTAAGAGAAATTAGGAAGGTTCTCTATAAACATGAAGAAATGAATCAAGAAAACAATAGTGCTCTCATGATTATTTCTTCAAAAATTACAAAACTTGAGTAGACCAACGCCACACATAATGCCAATATATTGAATCTTATTCTTCTTTAGAAACAGATAATTGACTCTATGGAGGTAGAATGTAATAAACTTCACTCATTAATCCTATCTCAATATGTGAAATCTCTCTCCTTTGCTTCCAACAGTCAAAACATCAGGAACTTGTTTCAAGCTAGGGTAATGGAAGCTGATATAGTTCATCAAATTCATGATTTCATGGATATAAAAGGACCAAGTTCCCTTGATTCAGGAGAGGAAGAGGAATCACAAGGAAATGTTCAATTTTGATTGAGTAAAATGCTCTTTCAAGTTGTTTGTATCTTGTCTCAATATGTTAAACATGTCAGTAGTCAAAATACATGGAACTCTTGTATGGAGAAGGAGTTAATAATTATATTTATTACTATATAAATTTGTATAGTTTTGGTAAAATCTTTGAACTATGTTGAATGTAATCATTACTAGCTTCAACACAACCATCTTTTGAAGAAATACAAATTTTCTTTCAGTTAAAAAAAACATCATTATTTTGATTATGGGAAAGACTCATATAGAGTGATAGTAGGGCATCTCAAGCCATCAACATGATTATGATTATTTTTATCTAGTGTATGGATTTCTTACTTCACCAACATCATTATCTTGATTATGGGAACGTCTCATATAAAGTAATAGGGAGGGATCTCAAGTCATTGACATTGTTATGGTGAATTTTATCTCATTCCATATAAACTAAGAGGGGGAAGTCTCTAGTTACTAATCGCATTATCCTAATTATGGATTAACCTAACTTAAACCATGGGTCACTAAAGCATATGTCACACCTATGTTTAGATCATGTGGAATAGAGGAGGATTTTGAAATTAAAAATTTGTAGCATAATGTTGCATAAACTACGGTATAGACTTCAATTGCACAATATGACTTTGTTTTCTGTTTGAAGCTCTCCAATTATTTTGATTCACTTGGACTTTGAAGGCTAGTTGATTTATCGTAGGGCATGTTCATTGGCATAGTTATACTTATACCTTAGATAATTCAGTCTACAATGTTAAGGACTTTTCCACCGCAACTACAGAAAACCAATGAATTTACCTAAAAATAATTCATAGACATTAATCAAGGGAAATATCAAGTAATTGACATGACTCTAAAGATTTTTATATGGATCCAAGTGAATCTTTGATAAAAAAAAACTTAAAGTTTTCAAATTCTGATGAAAATGTACTCATGTTAAAGATCTCAACGAGAGCTTTCCAACGATGCTTGAATGAGGTCAAATAGATGTCGTATGCAAAGTTATGGCCTTAGAAAGTTGAAGGCAAAATAGGTGCAGAGACTACCACATGTCACACCTAGAGGTTGACACGTGGAACACCCAGATATTGACACATGGTTGTACGGATTGTGATGTGGTACTATACGGTTGGAGATGTGGCATCTAACTATGCAGTTGATGTGGCAAGGTATGGTACTGACATATGGCAATATCTGGTGCTGACACATGGCAAGGTTTGAGAATGCCATGTGGACCTTCTAGAATGTTGGAAATCATAAACCTTATATTATTTAAATAATAATAATCCCATCTATTATTTAATATTTTTAATAAGGTGGAGGTCGTGAACCATATGAAGGTTTTATCCATGTAAAGAGGTGATACGAGGATTTTGTTGGATTTGAACCACAATTTTCTCTACCAAACTCCAAAAATTGTATCCATCAAAAAACCATATAATAATCCACATATATGGTTGCGATTTGGCTCTAACGACTATGGTATAATTGCATGCCTTGTATGGCATGGAAACGAATCGAATTTTCAAATATATATATATGGTTATTTGGTTATTATTGTATTTCAATTTGTTATACCATATATTATATAGTTTAATATACCATATTAATTTTGGTTAATCAAATATTCGATGACCATAAAAATTGGATCGAAATATTAAACCATTGAACCTTTTTTATTTAAACAAAGGAATTTTACCATTATATTACATGGTTCAATTGTAAAGAATTGTTATGGTATTGTTGTAAATGCAGAGGTATTTCATACATAGAAAAAACATAGGAAAGTGGTTTTTTGTAAGCCAGTTTTGGAAAAACGAGAGTGGAGAGGTTTTGCTAGACTAGTAAGCCCTTTGCAGCAAATCAATGGATTTTCATTGAAAGGTTTTTGTTGAGTATTCATTATTATACATATGGGTTTCCTATATAATTGAAGGACCGAGCATTTTCAAGACTTTTTTACTGTAGGAAGAGAAGGGAAAGTTGTTCCCAAAGCATGTTGCAGTATTCCTAAAGAATCCAAAGACATTTTGTTGCAGGTTGGAAACAATTTGATGTAATTATGCTTTTGACATCATTAATGGCGCAGTTGCACAATTGAAGCAAGCCCGGAGACATAGCCCAAGATGGGTGAGATCCATTATCAACTTGTTGTTTCTTGTTGATTATTTTATGCTATTCATTTCTTCATTTCAACATTTCCTTTATGCAATAATTCTTGTTAATTGTCCATTGAATGCTTTAGAATTTGAGCTAAGTCAATTACTCTTAAAATTTTACAAATCAAGTCAATGAATTTTCGGATCAAGTTAAGTATCGTTGGTTTGACAAGATTTGTAGTTTGAAGAGGAAATCATGGGAAAATATTTGAAGCAAGCAAGACTTCAGGAACTGGAAGAGATTAACCAACAGATTCATGAAGATAATTCTGAATTGAGAAGGTTACTGCGAGTCTCTAATGTAACATCCCGCACTTGTGAGCACATGTTATCGACTTATTCCTTGAGGACAGTTGCGTGCAAGTGATCCGGTTATAGTACATGGTTGTTGTTTTGCTTATGGATTATTATGATGATGTTGATGGATTGTGATTTAATGTGTATTGACAGATGCTAATGACGAGTTTTCCCTAAGTGTGTTGGACACTTGATAGATTGTGGATGCTGATGGCATCAATGGACCTCCTTGGACTCCAGAATGAGTCAGAGAGTGGATTGTATTGGTTTGAGTATTTCATTTATGCATATGTGACATATTATTGATTATATTATGATGTTGTATATGAATCGTTGACAATGTTTTGTTAATGAATGCAGGATGACGAATGCTTGCTAATATGAATCACATAAGGATTAAAGGGGCCATGCACTTAGACCATATATTGAGGGAGAGGTGTGGCAGAGTCCCTCACACAACCTACTAGCACACTCTTCATGGCTCTAATTGTAGGTTAATGATTACCTAGTTCGAGAGATCCATGATGTCGTGAGGGTAGACTAAGATAGTCGCTCACGAAGATTTCTAAGGGGCGCGCAATAAGGCATGGTCCTTATTCCTTAGAATTTCTTAGTCTCTTACAAGGTCGCCTAAATGGAGTGTGGGCTCTAAGGGTTGGAAAACTATCAAAACCAGTCAAAGGCAAGTGGCATCCTTGGAGCACAGAGTGCGTCCTGAAGGGCACGTCGCGTAATTAAAAATTTAAATCAAAGGCAAGTGGCACCCTTGGAGCACGGTGTGCGTCTTGAAGGGCACGTCGTGGAAATAAAACTTGATTCAATGAATCTAGGTGGCCTACAAAACCTTGAGTGAATAATTAAACCCTGTAAAGTCTTTAGGCATTGCTGAATTTAATTAATTAATGAATTAAGAATTGAATTAATTAATTGTGAATCCCAAAATGAAAATCTAAGACTATGCAAAAATTAAGCCTAAGTTGGTAAGAAGATTAAAACCAAATTATTAACTAAATTAAATAGGAATGAGGTAAATCAAATTGAGAAATTAAGAAAAATAAAATAAACCTGAAGATTGATTTAATACACCTATGTGCAAGAAAATACCAAATTGGAATTTAAGGTAAGAAAGGAATAAAGTTGAAAGAATGTGTATGCATAGAAAGGTATCTAGAGTCTACTTAACACTAGTTTAACTAGAAGAAGATTCCTATTTTAACTCAACTCAGACTTAGTAAGGAATCAGTCATTAAATGGGAATAAAGAGACAACTAGGAGCGAATTAAGGAGCGCTTTTAGGAAAGGTGAGAGAAATTGACTTTTAAATTAAATTATAATATGTATTTACTTGTGCAACTTGGGGAAAGGGTTACAAGTGTATGGGGGGATTAATTCTAAATTATCTAATTAAAAAGTGAATTAGATGTGCAAGTGGGAATAGTCATGAAAGAAACTCCTACAAAGAAATTGGTCAAAGGGAAAAAAGGGATCACACTAGTTATGGGAAAGGTTACGCTGCAACAATTTTGATTGGTTTTACTTGTGAGAGTTGGGATACCCAGCTTGAGAGAGGGTGGTGCCTCTACCTTGAGAGTTGAGCTAGGAGCTAGATGAATTTTGGTTGTGTGTGTGCATGGCCTTTTTGCAGCTCGAAGGGGCTAAGGGAGAAGAAGAGTACCCCTAGCATTGGCTGGGAGGTACTGGTGAAGTCTCCATGGTTAGCAAGCATGAGGCAAAAAAAGAGTGGAAGCGTGAAAGAACATCTTCGGTCAAGGTATTTTAATTGAGATTGTACATTCATTAAATTTTTATTTGTAAGCAAGGATTTTTAGAACTTCGTCGTGAATGGTAACTTAATTTTATATCGAATTTTAATTGAAGTTGTTGTAGATTCCGTTGAAGCTCCATTGAATAACTATTGGTCAAATTCGTTGTATTTAACATTTACTTCTAAAACTAAGATGGCACTCTTTTATAGATGCGAACATGCTACCGAATACCATCTATTGTTTTTTGTCCTTAACATGAAACTCTGAATTTAAGTTAGATTTCTTTTTATAGTTGTGATTGTGCTCTGTATATAAAATCTGTAATGGGAATTGTTGAATCGATTAGATCGCTGCCATGGATATTTTTCTCAGACGCCACTATTCTTCGTCGCCTACTCTTCAATATTTTATACCTTTCAAGGTACCATTTCCATAGCACATTCGTCTTCATTGTACAGAATGGAGCCACGCGTAATGAGTGTGATGAGTGTTTCATGACATGGTTGGGCTTGCGTTTCTGGAATGTTAATTGCGTGGAGACTCATCAAATAATTGGGTTCCGATATATATCGGGGTGATCTACTGTCAATTTAAATTTAATTCTTCAATTTCCCATTTCCTTGGTAGTCGCTGCCAGTTTTATTGTAAGACCTAAATTCTGGCAGTGGTGGAGATCAATCAAAAAACCAAAATTTCTAATTGCCTATGTGGTCACTAGATTCAATTTCCTTTATTTATGATAATGGAACCCTGCCTCAGCTGTCGTTAAATTAAGTTTTTACCCTTCTTCATTCATAGGAATGACTGTATGCAGAGGATCCGATTGATACCCTTCTTGATAGTCGTTATGGCATCGACGAATTCTCAAACCTGCACATTCTCCACACACCGATACTTGAACCTGAGGGAATGTTCTTATTGGTGTGGGGGAGAATACAAAAATAAAGTTCCATTCTTCACTTTTCCCACTGTTAAAAATGATCGTTTAATACCTAATAGGAAACCTAGACATTTCTAATATATTATACTCCTTTGGCAGGAATTGTATTATTGACACAAATTCAAGGATTAAAAAGAAAGTTATTGTGAACTCAGATGTATGTTTCCCACTACCTCACTTTTTCTCTCTATCAATCGTGAAATCCCAAAGACACATTCTCGAGCACGCACATTTGTCTTATGCACCTGTTTTGCTTTATCACATTGATGTATATTGAATGTTGTCCAATGTTGGTGGTGCCTTTGCCCCCCTCCAAGCTATGTGTAGGTCACTTAGTGGTGGGAATGATATGAGACATTAAATTACTAGAAATATAGCAACCAAATAAAATTAATATAAATGAGAATAATGTGATTCCTCCAAACATATTATGATAAGAACTATCATAAAATGATACACAATATTTTATTATCATGATGTTACGTTTACGCTTATTGACATTTTACATAGAGTAAATTATTGGTTAAACTATCATAAATGTTTTACTTATGTCCCTCCAAATTAGAATACCAGGGGTGTCCTTATCATAACCACTTGTTGTTGGGCCCTTCGTTTTTGGATTTAAAGTTGTGCAAGAAGGACTACAGTTCCAGTTTTGGTTAGTTGTGCAAGCTACAGAAGAAGCTGGACAGTGGAGCAAGTAAAGAAACAGAAATTGGTTGCGGAAAGGGACAGCGCAACGCCAGCAAGGCAAAAGAAGTTACAATAGAACAAGAAAGCATGTGAGACCAAAGCCAAAAGATTCCACTCAGCCTATATATCAGATAAATATTATTTTAAAAGGGTTGGCTATTGTTGATATGTTGGGTTTTAACTATTGTTAGTCGGATGTTGTTGATGGGTTTAGTTGAGAAAAGGTTCTGTAATTGTAATATGTATATAGTTTTGGGGAAAAGGGTAGATATAGTTGTGCTACATGAGTCCCGAGCCAGAAGTTTGTAACAAAGTACTAATTTGTGTCTCTAAGATTGTATCCGAGAAGTTCTGATGCTAATATATATGAAAGGACCCAAAATTTTGAAATGCAATGTGTCATTTTGTGTTTATGCTTATGCATTGTCTCTTTACAATACTTCTTTATGCTTGATAAGATCAATATGTTGTCTTTGTGTACAAATGTTTTTCGCAACTTGAGTATTTTTACTTCCAAGATGAATGAGTTCATATCTGTTTTGTAGTTAGTCTATCTTGCGCAATATCATGGCGAATCTTGAAGGTTCTGGGAACCCACCTAAGTATTATTTTTGCCCTTCCCTATCTTTATGTCTTGGTTGCGCTTCGGGTGAGACTTCTTCTCTTCGGAGGAGATGAAAATTCCAACGCTCTAGACTAATTGGTACCTTTTTTTGGTAACCTAAGAAGAACCCTGGTCTAATCAATTCTACACTAACAAAATGGTTCCATTGTCGGGACCTGCATTAAGAGGGAACCTACAGGGAGAACGCTTTCGCGGATTCACAGATCGGATTTCACCACTGGTGGGAGAGAAATTGTGATGCCTTCATATGGAAAGAAGCGGAGCTAAGAGGAAAATCTGTGAAAGATACACAGGAGGTAGTCTTTTACTCAGAAAGATCGAGTGACCAGTACGAGATATTCTGGGTTAAGTTTCCGGAAGAACTCTTTCACTGGATAGATAGGCTCCAAGAAGCTTTGGAATTCCAAGAATGAGTCAAGAAGACCTGTGCTTGGGATACAGAAAATATCGCAACACTTCATCGGCTAGATAGTCCAGTAATGCGAGCAATCAATTTCTAGGTCAATACAATGTTAGAAGGATACATTATCGAGTTTGCAGCTGAGAATCACCAATCTTTTTCATGGGCAGAAGAGGACTTCAAGAAATACGCAAGGGGAAGATTGTTGAAAGAAATCCCCCTATGGATTAAGGTTTTCTTGATGGAGGAGGGGATGTTGACTATGTCCCCGACTGAGATGGCAGCGTAAACACCCTCACTTGGGGTGGGGTGAGTTTGGGGTGGAGTCATGGCCTGAGAGAGGGGAGAGGGTTCTTTGACAAATGGAGGAAGCAACAAGAAATGGACTCAGGAGATGAGAGAGCCTTGAAAAGAGCCTCCATAGTTGAGAAGTGGTGGCATGGTAAGATAAAGAAAGAAATAAAACAGTCTGATAAGTTGTGGAAAGAAGTCAGACCAAGAGAAGTAGAGGAAGGAAAGATGGAAGAATTGCGAAAGAGGAGAAGACAGGAAAGACTGGCCAGTCAAAGATTAAGTGAGAGAGAAGCACAGAGAGAAAGAAGTCCCCAGGAGAGTGGACAGAAAGGAGAAGGTGTAGAAGCAAGGGAGAAGGAATTTGGCTTGGATATTGAAGAAGAAAGAGAAGATTCAGCCCCGATGCCAGGAAATATCAGGAATCTGGTTGAAGAGACCGCCCCAGAGGATGAGAAGAGACCCTCCAAATCAAAGAAATTCGTTGTGAAGCCAGTGGCACCAGCCCCGAATCACCCATACCCCAAGTGTCTTCTATACAAGTGGTAAATTCTATACTACCTTCTTATGCTATTCCTATTCCATTACAGTCAGTCAGTCAGTCACAACCGGGAGGCACGAATACTAGGAGGATATTGGGATCCCCTGTTAGATCACAACCAGGACCGTTAGGTTTTATTTTGGTAGGAGAAGTAATATCAACAATGGTTGGTAACGCAGGAGGTTTGATTGCTCGATACCCAGAATTCTGGGTTAAGGGAGACGAAGATGTTGAGCATCATTGGTTCTTGTGTGAAGCAATCTGGAGGTCTAGAGGGACTCTGGATGCGAATAAATTGGTTGGGTTCTAGACTAATTTGAGAGGTCATGCTCTCAAATGGTACATGAAGTCCATTGACCCAGGAGTACCAGGAGTGCAAGGTCAAGCCTTCACACTTGACCAGGTATGGGCGAAGTTCATAGCAGAGTTTAAGCTACCTCAACAAAACAACAAGCTTTGTTTGAGTTGCACAAAATTGAGCAAAGGGAAGGTGAAATGGCCTGGGAATATAGAAATAAGTTTAAATATGCTATAGGGGTGTTAGCGCATCCAATTCATGAGGAACATCAAAGAGAATGGTATATCCAAGGATTGTTACCTCTGACACGGATTTTGGTAACGCAACAACAGATAGCCATTCTGATAGATTCTTTGGAACACTCAATGAAGATTGAATCCATGGCAAGATATCCAGGGAGCCTGAGAATGACCAGAACCCCAACAGATGAAAATTTGGTGCAACTACAAGGGAAAATATCTGCACTTATAGAGAATATTCAAGAATTGACGATACCCAGACCAGGACGACCGCAAGTCTGGTGTACCAGATGTTACACAAAAGGACATATGTCGAACGAATGTCCATGAATGAGGGGAATGTGACCTCCTCAGAATCTAATGGGACCCTCACCAGGACCCACAGGAGGATTTGAGCAAGTATCTGCAAATTTACCATTCCATACCCCAATCCCTTTTCATTCTTTTCTAGGTAATCAAGTAGCGCCACCAGTTGAGTATTGCGAGATTTGGCGAATCCATGGGCATGGGCCAAGACAGTGCCCCATTATTCATAAGTATTTAACAGTATCGAATATTGTGCATTGTGATTTTTGTGCATCTACCACACATAGTACGAATCAGTGTCGAGCATTGGATGCACTTGCAGACATACTGGATCAAACATCATTCATGGTGAATGAAACCCCCCAGGGACCGGGAAGAGGTTGAGGAGGTGGATCCGAAGGAGACTTCAGAGGAGGAAGAACTAGGGGAAGAGGACCAAGTATATGCTACAACTGTGATGAGCAAGGCCATATGGATAGATATTTTCCTCATTCGAGGTGGCCATGGTGCTCTCACTGCAGAACCAATGGGCACACAACTGAAGACTTCCCAGGAATAATTGCAAAATGGGAAGATCGGGTATGGAAACAAGGAACTAACCTCATCATTTTAGAGATAAAGAGGGTTATTAGAGGACAATTTTCCAACCTTAATATCGTCACTTGAGGAGGATAAAAGACTGGTGCAGATGCTAACAATTTACCTCAGATCCAGAAAGCAACGCCTAAGGAGGACATGTATGATCCTCAAAACAGAAGCTATTCTTTAAAAATTCCATAGAAGTATTTCAAAATATCCATGGTCCTGAGATGCAAGAGAAACCCCCTCATCCTATTTTTTACCCTAAGATCGTGCAAGTCCCTGCTTCACCCCCTGCACCCATAAACCCTGCAGTCCTGATGAGACAACTTGAGCAGTCACAAAATGTAGTTGACCTGTGGTTTTAGTTATTTTCTAATATTCTTTGGACTAACCAGTTGACAGAAAGTTGCACAATGCACTATACCTAGTTCTAGGGAATGAAGAATCTCCAGAAACAAGAATAAGGACTAATATTCCTGAGAAGAGTACCCAGAGAGTGCAGAGAAGGAAAGTACGAATTGGAAAAGAGTTTAGATTAGTAGCCCAGCTAGATGAGTTTGAGATTAAGGATGTTATGTTAGACCTAGGATCTGATGTTAACATACTGCCTAAAAATACTTGGGAAGCCTTAGGAAAACCCCAGTTGACATATTCCCCAATCCAACTAAGAATGGCCAATCAATATTGTATTTTCCCAATAGGAAGACTGGAGAATGTAGAAATAGATGTTACGGGAGTGAAGACTGTAGTTGATTTTGAGGTGATCGAAATCATGGGGGAAAATGACCCTTATCTTGCACTACTTGGTATTGATTGGGCTTATGACAACTATTCGGTGATTGACCTAAAGAAAGACACTATGGCATTTGAGGCAGATGGAATAAAAGTAGTTCAACCCTTGGATCCGTATGTAGGCCCTCGATACACAGAGCCAACAAACATCAATATGGAGGGAGAAGAATTGGATCAGTTGTACACTGTAACAGAAGGAACAAGAGAAGACTACATAAATCCTACTATTGATGGATAAGTAAGTTGGAGGAGCATACAATTAGCAGACAAAGATTCAAAACTGGCATTTGACAGTTGTCAGCAAGGTTCATACAAAATATTTTCAAGAAGATGTGAAATTGTCAGAGCAACTAGATGGGTGGGAACCGAGGTCAGAGAACACCAGATATATGATGGTACCTCAGAACTTGACATTTTTCTGGTCAGCATGGAAGAAAATATAGTGGAGGATCAAAGGATCTCAGTGTTGGATTTATCCCTCCAGGACACCGCTGCCAGATGGTGGACTAATCACAAATCCTTAGTTGGGAATGGGACGATGTGAAGAAAAATATCTGATATAGATTTCAAGATAAGGAGTAGCTCAAATCAGAGATGCAGACAAATTTCCAGGTTGTGCAACTGTTCAACGGACAGTCTGATCCTAAAGCACATACTGAACAATGCGTGAGGCAGTGGCAAGTTGCGGAAATATCATCTCACTTCTGGGTTCAAGTATTTCCCCATTCACTAGGTCCAATTCTAAAATCTTGGTACATGGATGAAGAAACCAGAAGACAGACCAGCGACTGGCAAATGTTGGCAGATCAATTTTGCAAGGAATTCTCATTTACAAGTAAGTACCCTGAGCTTAAAGTAGTCCTGCAAAGAGTTAAAGAATTTGTTTTTACAAATAATGGTGAACGGAAATCAGACCTAGTCGTATGTGCAAAGCATGGCCAAGAAATTCAATCTAACCTTCACCTAAACTTGGACAAGAGACCTATCGAATTTTAGAATATCGAGAAGGATTTGGAAAGCCCGGATGACTTAGAAGAATTGAGAAATTTATCCATTAAGGAGACAGAAGGAAGTAGAGAAATCCAGAACATTATACCCAACTAGACTGATGGTTCTTATAATTATCCATTGAAGTTGTGCAAAGTCAATATAGGGACCACAGAGAAACCTAAGATAGCTATGGTAGGAGATTACTGGAATGAGCAAACTAGCCAAGAAATGCATAGCCTGTCGTGAGAGTACAAGGACTTGTTCCCAAAAACATTTTCAGAGCTAAAAGGGATTAAAGGAGCTATGGGAGAGATGAAAATTGAACTAAAACCAGGATCAAAGCCTATAAGGCATAGACCATATCACCTTAACCCCATAGTAAAAGAGAAAGTTAAGAGAGAAATAGACAAGATGTTGGAAGCTGGACTTATTTTTGCAGTGGAAGAAGTAGAATGGGTTATCCCAATAATTATCTAGAGCAAGAAAGGCACAGAGGACATTAGGGTTTGTGTAGACTACAGAATCCTTAACTCTTCCTATGTGCATGACCGTTTCCCAACATCTTTTACTGATGAGGTGCTGGAATAGGTTGCGAGGAAGGAATAATACTCATTTACAGATGGATTTTTGAGGTATCACCAAGTAAGGATTGCAAAAGAAGACAAAAGGAAGACCACATTCATAACACAATGGGGGTCATTTGCATATAATGTGATGCCATTCAGCCTAAAGAATTCCCCTGCAGTTTTTTCCTGGATTGTAATAGCATATTTCTAAGAATTTATTCACAAGTTCATAGAAGTTTATATGGATGATTGGATGGTATACAACCTACTCAAGAAACATGTAGCGCTACTACGTCTGATGTTTGACAGATGTAGAGAACTGCAGATATCGTTGAACCTCAGGAAGTGTATCTTATGTATGCCACATGGGAATTTGTTAGGCCACATAGTATGCCGAGAAGGAGTATTGGTAGACCCATCCAAATTTGAGGTCATTGTGAACATGTCGTCACCTACGAGTGCTAAGCAGTTGCGCTCCATGTTGGGGCACACAAGGTACTATCACAGGTTTATCAAAATATATACAAACATTACTGCACCTATGGAGAATCTACTAAAGAAGTTAGAAGTGTTCCGGTGGACCACAGAATGTGATAAAGTGTTTGATATCCTGAAGAAAAAGTTGAGCACAACACCTATTATGATATTTCCGAACTGGGAAATGAATTTCATGTGCACGTAGATGCATTGGGTATTTCCTTGGGAACCATCTTAGAGCAACCAGGAGACAGAGCCATGGATCATCCTATCTATTTTTCTAGCAGGAAGTTGTCGCAAGTTGAGCGCAACTATACAACCACAGAAAGGGAGGGTTTAGCTATGATTTACACTTTGCATAATTTTAGACATTATTTGTTAGGTTCTCATTTTAAGTTCTTTACTTATCATTCTGCATTAAAATATCTAGTTAACAAACCTATTTTGGAAGGAGGAATTTTTCGATGGTTGTTATTGTCTCAGGAATTTTCATTTGAAGTGACTATTAAGCATGTAAGATTACGTGAGGTTTGATCACCTGTCTAGATTAGAGTCAGGAGAAAGTGGCAGAGAAGTTGATCATCATCTTCCAGATGCAGACCTGTTATGGGTGGAGGCCATACCAGAATACTTGGAAGACATAGCAGTCTTCTTGAGTACAGGGTCTTTCCCAGAAACATACTCCGCAACTCATAAACGTCATATGGTGGTTAGAGCAGCGAACTATCAATTTATTGCGGGGAAATTGTATAAGTTGGGACTAGATAGTATCCTCAGGAGATGTGTCTTAGATCATGAAAGACAAGACATACTGTGGGAGTGCCATAGTGGATTTGAGGGAGGTCATGTTGGAGGAAAGGCCACTACGCAGAAATTCCTCCAAGCCGGACTATGGTGGGCCATGTTTTTCAAGGATGAAAAGGCATATGCTAGATCTTGCGATGTTTGTCAAAGAGTGGGTAATCCATAACGACGAGATGAATTTCCTCTTCATCCAGTTCGAGCTCTACAAGCATTTGAGAAATGGGTGGTTGACTTAATTGGGCCAATCAACCCCACCGCTAAGCATTCAAAGGATAGGTATATTATTACTGCAACTGATTACCTTACACGTTGGGCTGAGGCGACAATTGTCCAGGATTGTTTGACTGATACTGCTTCTAGGTTCATTTTTTAAAATATTATCACTCGGTTTGGATGTCCTAGGAGTCTGACCAGTGATTAGGGAGGTCATTTTATTAGTAGCACAATAGCTAATCTTACAACAGAGTTCTTGATCCAACATCATAAAAATAGCCCCTACCATCCGCAATCCAATGGAACAGTAGAGGCATCTAACAAGATTTTGGAGAGGGTATTAACGAAGGTTTGTTGTGCAAACAAGGAGGACTGGGATGACAAAGTCCCAGGAGTGTTATTAGCTTATAGGACAACCACAAAAAAACTACACAGGTACACTCCATTTCAGTTAGTCTATGGGAAAGAGGTTGTGGTACCTACATAATTCATTACTCCGAGTTTATATATTGCACATATTACACACATGTCAGAGGATGAATCAGTTGCACAGAGGCTCATAGAATTACAAGAACTTGAAGAGACCAGGTTTTTAGCGGAATTCCATCAATCAATTGAGAAAGCAAGGAATAAATCTTCGCATGATAGACACATTAATACCAAAGTATTTGTGCAAGGAGACAAGGTCCTACTTTATGACAGTCAATACTAGAAACAACCAGGCAAGTTGCACATGCATTGGTTGGGACCATTTATAGTTGCGAGGATTCGACCTTCTGGGGCACTTAGACTTGCGCAATTGGATGGTATGTTGTGGCCAAGATGGGTGAACGGTGCTCGCCTGAAACCCTATATGTCTTAGACCTGAGTTAAAGGACTATTGTTCCAGTCCGAAGGAGAATGTATAGTAGTGAGATTTGAGTTTTTGTGCAATTTCTGTGAATTTAGTTAATAAAGTCAAAGAGTGAATTGTTGCACTGCGACATGTAGTTCATTTTTTATGTTTAATTGTTGTTTTGATGCAGAACTGCTTACTCAGCAGCGTAGGATCAAAAGCATCAAGAACCTATTAATTGCAGTCATTAATATGATGGGGACCCCTTTTTGGTCGAAGGGAGAGCAAATCTAGACGCAATCCTAGTCCATGTGCCACATGAACCCAGTCCAGTCATAGCCTTTATTACCGCTACAGTAACTTGTCTAAATTCTATTAAACCATAAAGCCGCGATACATGAAGATTCCATCGGTATTTGCATAGGGATTCTCATCCGTTAAATGGTAAGGTCTAGAATCGACCACTTCCTTAACCAACTTGCCTAGTAAATGTTGAGATCACTTGAGAGATTTACCCCGTTAACTAGTCCCGTTGGAAAACTCAGATCCAAGTTGCATCTATAGGGTTAATGATGAATAACAGTTATTACAGAACTTTCCAGCTAAGCCCGAGTATAAGGCTTTGAGAACTCGGTGTAGTACACATTGTTTCCCGGAGAGAACTTAGCAATTTGCAAATTTTGAAGCGTGAGCAAGCTTGTGTGATCCATCATCCCTTAGTCGTGATCCCCAATCCCTATTTCTCCTGTGTAATTTGTTGATAGTTCAGACTCACCATGTCGAGAGCTACATGAAGTAGAAGCACCATTTCAAAGGATGCAGTACCAGATGATCCCTATAACCCCCGGGTTGAGATCGTGGGCAATCTCAAAGGGAAGGTCAAGCAAGTCAAGCTCCTTCACCTTGACCTGAAAGATGAGGTGTTGTTCCCTCAAATGAACATTGATTTCTTCTGGAGTGTCGCTCCAGACGAGTTGGGAGGCATGCAGTTCGTGCCAAAGCCTGAATTCATCAATTTGTTCAACTCTACCATCATGAACCTCAGGGACTTACCAGTTTTTGGCACCACTGAAGAAGTTGCGAGGTGTACCAAGTTTCTGATTAGTAGGGTACGTGACAGAAGCATGTGGTTGGATAGGAGATATCCAATTCACGCAGAGGACATCCACTAGATTACTGCACTGTTAATCAAAGGAGAGGATGTGTCCAAAGGTTTCCAGGGTCCCAGTATGCATGGAAAGAAGAAGGGGGAGCCCAGTCTATATGAGTGGTTTCATACACAGAGGGGGCGGGGGTGTGCATAGACAAGTTCGACCCCATACTACCCGAGACGGTCAGGACCGGTTGCTACATAATTGCTAGCAAGGTCATGAGGTCCTACTAGAAGAGAGAGTTTACACTGGATGCTCTATCAGTGGCAGATTTTTGTGCTAATGACAATGTCTTAAATTGGTGCATCTATCTATTGGAGGAAATCCTCGTGTCCTACAAGGAAGCACAAGAGAAAGGTGGTAATTTCACCTACGACTACTTGTTTCTTGCGTTCACAATGCTGAAATGGATGCCACCCACCAGAAGACCATTGTCGTCAGCAGATAAGGGGCAATTGGCGAAGATATTCAAGCCTTGTCACTCAAGGTCGGACTCAGAGAACACCGCCTTCAACAACATGATGTTCTCCAAGTGGTACAACAGGTTGCTCAACATAACACAGAGGTTGCGCATTCCACATGAATTACTCAACTGCAACACGCAAAACATTGCATTTATCATGAACTGCCACCATACATTTGTGTGGCCAAGATATGCCAACAGAGAGGACTTCCATTCATGCATGTTTCCATTCTATTTGGATGAGGAGGCCTTCGACAAGGAGGTTATGTCCTAGCCTAGAGTCAAATGCAACCCGTGCAAGTCGGGGATGCATTACATTCTTCATGCGGAGCTGCTGAAGAAGAGAGGTCAGGAAGTAGGGGTAGGACCAAGCTTAGGATCAGAGGTACAGAATAAGGAATCCCCAGTACAGACAGACTCTGATGAGGAGGAAGAAATGTAGCCACTGGAGTGCAATAAGAGAACACTCCCTATGTTCCCACAGCTTCCAGAGCAAGCTATGTTGACAAGTAAGGATGTCAACGAAATCTTTAGTGTTGCATTCATCACATAGCCAGTGGCCAAGAAACTCAGGAAGAGGATCTCCCTGAGCAAGGTTCTGAACCCCCAGCGCATTTTATCCATCGTTCCTCGCACTCGCTTAGCGGCTTGAGCAACCCATATCATAGATATCCAGGATGACCCTAAGCCTGACACCACTCCATCCACCATCATCATTGAGAAATCTCTATCATGACCACAACCCCAGTCGCCACATCAAGAAACCGCCAGTCCATCCCAAACCATCGACCAAAAACCCATGTAGTTGGATCCCGTAGAGCTACTTGAGCAGAGGCTAGAACTCACTGGTCCAAACCCAGAGATACCCAAGAAGAGACTAGAACTCCCTAGTCCAAACCCAAAAATACATGAACAGAGGCTACAACTAACTGGCCCAAACCCTAAAGCCCAGGACCAGCATATCATACCACTTTTTCCAATTCAGGACACTCCATCTTCGACGAAGATGAAAGTAGGACCGAAGCCGCAAGTCCTAAGTCCTCATGAAATTTCCTCAACGACCAAGGTTGAGGCTTTTATTGGAAGCGCAACCCCATAATTTGAGGTACACAAAGAGGTGGAGGCACCAGAGGTTCAGAAAGAACCTGAGATGGCCTCAGGACAAATCACAACATTGGTACAAGAACAGATGGAGCTAGTCCTCCAAAACCCTCAGCAGTGCGCAGAGTTGTTGCAACTTTGCCTAGCCAGAACAAAATTTCTAACACTCTTGCCATCAACATTGAGGTTGAGGTTGGTGCCAGGACCATCTACAATAAAGGAGGAGGTGGAGACTCCTTCAGAGCATTCAACGGCCAATGGACCTCCATTGCAGGTCCGAGCACCTATGAATGCCACCCCTTCTTCCACCGACATTGCACAATGGCTAGCAATGCAGCTAGTTGGAATGATCAGGGCCTCAACTGATCAACTGGAGTAGAGGCTCTAGCAGGCCAAAAGGACTGTAGAGTTCACAAGGGAGGAA
>JASDQU010217580.1:1490-12565 GCA_032191745.1 Picea mariana | reverse complement strand
GCAAGAAGAGTAGCATCAGTAGGTACAACGACATGATGTGTTGCGGTATTTTCAACAATATCCCACAACTCATTTTCTTGCAACAACAATATCATCCTCTCCTTCCAAGCACCAAATTTTGTTGTCCCATCAAGTCTGTCCTCAACTCTCAAACCTCTATCCATTGACCCCTTTCTGCTGAAAATGAAAAATTCAAAGTTTTGTCTGGTGAAGTGACTGGTGTCCCAATCTTCTGACTTGTTGAAATATTTCTACTTCTCTTTAACTCAACTTTGATACCATGTAAAATTTTAGACCCCACCCAATTTCAAGTCTCATTGAGTGTTCAACCAATATTTAATGCCTAAACCCAATTTTATTACAGCCAATTAAACTCAGCATAAAATAGATTTTCAGAATTGAAACATGAGGATTCTGAACATCGTTTAACACAGAAATAAAATATATCAGCAACACATATAACTCAGAAAATAACACAGTGATTTTTGGTCTAACAATGACCCTAGAAAAACCCACAAGGGGAAAACCAGTGAGAGAGGGAGTTTTTATTATTTGTGAGCTTCAGACAAATTCTTTTACATCATATTCATCTTCAGAAATTTAATGACAAACTTATCTCGAAAATTGTGCCAAGTCTTGACACAAATTTTGAGCCAAACTCCTCGAAATGTCTGCCAGAATTTCCTGCATCAAGGTATAGGTCCGCTCCTCGATATTTGTGCCTCTAACTGATTTTACGGATGCCTCGAAATGTGTTCCAACAACAGTAGGAAATTTTTTTGTAATAAATGACTGTATGACCTCCTTGAAAACCATGCCAAACTCCTAGAAATCACAAACATAAATTATCCTCGATTTTTGTGCAGCAAATTGACTGTACGGACAATCAAAATCTGTATGGTATGGCCCGTGTCAATTGGCTATACCTTCCTTGATTTATGTGCCAAAAACTCAGTCGTACAAACTGTTGAAATCTGTATTGTACGGCCTGAATTAAATGTTGCACCTCTTCCTTGATTTCTCTGCCAGTATAAATTTGTACGGACTCCTAAAATCTGTACTGTACAACTTGCTATTATTGTTGTACCTTCTTCCTTGAAATGCGTGCTAGTTTTCAGCCTTGGAATGCTTTCCCTAGCTCTATAAAAATGGCCTCTTTCTCAAACTCGAATTTTCTTCTCTTGCTCTCTCAAAAATGTTTCATCTGCCCAAGAATGAGTGTGCCCTCTTACCCTAATCGACCTCATGAGGGAATCTCAAGAGTCACCTCATCTAACAGTTGAGATTAGACAAGATCAATGGTGGAGATAAAATCACTTTATTCACCCACTTCCCCTAAGTCTCAAAAAGTCACCTTTTAATTTGTCTCTCACAAATTAAATGACTAGGGTCCACATTAGGCACTTTCTCACCCCTTAGGTGCCTAGGTGATGAGAAACACTTGCATAGGTACATTTTAATTATTTTTAACAGTTTCGGCTCTGAATCCCTATGTTCCTCCTCTATTTCCTCTGCTTCATCATCTTCCTTCTCTGATTCCTCTACATCTTTTTCATTTTCCTCTTCTTCTACTTCCTCATATTCTTGTTGAGCATTGTAAAATGGATCCTCAAGGGATCCATCTATACCATTACCAATATGAGAAGGTTAAAAGTTGATAAATGTTGCCAATTCCCCTTCAACTTCCTTCTCTGTATTTTCAAGATTTATCATTTCCTCTAAGTCCCCAATAAATTCAAATGTTTTGTTGCTTGAGGTGGGAGAACCTTTTGTTTTGACTTTGGATAACACGACCACTTTCACTAAAAACTACTTCACTTGCTTAAGATCAAGTTGAATTTAGGTTCCTTCCTTGATTGTTTCTTTAAAGGGGGCTACTCTTGTTGGATTTTTGGACAATTTTTAGAAAAATGTTCATAAGCATGGGCTTAAGATCATCTTGAATTTAGGTTCCTTCCTTGATTGTTGCTTTAAAGGGGGCTACTCTTCTTGGATTTTTGGACAGCTTTTAGAAAAAATGTTCATAAGCATGGTCCAAGCATTGCATTCGAATGGAATCTACTCACAATTTAATTTAATGCTTGATGGTCACTCCTCCTGTATAGATTTATTTGCAAAGATTCATAGAGTCCCTTCTCCAAGTCCACCTCCACTTCCAGAAGAATATAGATTCTCTTTTGATTATGTTTCGTTAATAAATGACTCAATTTGTTTCCAATCTTTCTAATAATGCATTGAAAGTTTCGAATCTCTCTAATAATGCATTCATCCTTAAAAAATTAATAAAAAGAATAGAGAAATGTTTTTTCACATATAACTAGAATCTCATATAAATAACTATGGTTGAGATATTCTCTTGACCTCTTCTATATTTAGGATAAGTTAGATATCATAACAACTCTTGAACTCTATATAATGAGTCACCACATGTTATAATGGTATTCAATTTTATATAATAAATTTATATGATATTTTATTTTGGTATGAAAGTTGGTTTGGGTTTGACTCCCACACTAAGTGCCCGGGATCATGAGATAGCCTTGACTGTTGATTCTATGTAGATCTAAGATTAACTTAGCATATAAAGTGTAGATGGTTAAAGAGATTGTTGAGTCTCGACGTGAATAAAAGAATTGTTGCTGAAAAAAGGAGTGACGATGTCTGAGAGAGCCTCGGGTCTCGGGTCTGAGGTTGAGGGACCCACTACTGTGTGAAGAATAACATCCTCTGTGTTCTAATTTTTTATGATCGCCTCCAAAGATGAAATCTGGAGGAAAAGCGCTAGAGGGAAGCTGTTGTGTGTAGTAGATATGTTGATCAGGCTCTACCAAGTGCGTGCTGACTGCGTCTCAACTGTCGAGTGATTACAAGCAGACTTGCAGCGCTGAGATGACATGGATCGAATCCCTAAGCACTCGGGGACTGGCATTTAAAAGGGAGAGATGTTAGTGTTTGTAGATAGTTGATGTGACCGCAAAGAGCCACCATGTGGCACACTTTGGATTCGATTGCAAGTTCGATGAATTCTAAGTAAGATTTGCAAATAGTTCGTACTCTGTTGGACTATACCATATGCCATCGCTTCTCACATTTGTGCTTAAGGCTTGCAAGTGCATGTCGAATGTTGAGGAATGTTGAAGGGTGACACCATCATAGCTTCTCTAATAAATTTGGTTTTGTAAACATGTTTGCATAATTCATTTTTGTATGAATATTTTCTAGAGTCACCCCCCTTCATCAATAATCTTTTTTACAAAATAGTATTTAAAAGAAATATACTTCTTTTTACTATGATAAGCAATATTTCTAGCCAAATGAATAACATTTTGATTATCGCAAAATAATTTCACCTTGTCCTGCATCTTTCCAAACTCACCCAGCAAACCTTTTAACCAATTTGCCTCCTTGCATGAATGTGAAGCAACCATATATTCTGCCTCAATAGTGGATAAAGCAACTACATTTTGAAGCTTTGAAATCCAACTAACATGGTTGCAAGAGTAAAGACACATCCTGAAGTGAATCTCTTTTTGTCTAAGTCACTTCCGAAATATGAATCTACATAACCGCAAATTGAATCACTGGAACCATCATAGGTGATAGAATAATTACTTGTGCCTCTAAGATATCGAAACCCCCATTTGATTGTTGCTCAATGCTCTTTACCTGGATTTTCCATGTATCTATTGACAACACCAATTGCATGTGAAATATCTGGTCTAGTACTCACCATCGCATACATCAAACTTCCTACTGCATTTGCATATGGTACACGAGACATATAATCATTTTCTTTGTCATTACTAGGACATAAACCTGAAGAAAGATTGAAATCGAAATCCAAAGGGAATTGTACAGGTTTCACATTATTCATACCGAATCTCATAAGTATTTTCTCCACATACTTATGTTGTGATAACCAAATCTTACCATTTTTCCTGTCTCTGTGGATCTCCATGCCCAAGGATTTTTTTGCTTCTCCTAGATCCTTCATATCAAACGTCTTATCCAACTGAACCTTTAACCTATTGATTTTGACCATGTTTTTTCTTGCCACAAGAATATCGTCAACATATAACACCAAAATAATGAATATGTCATTTTCTAACTTTTTAAAGTAAACACAATGATCATATTCACTTCTTTTAAAATTTAGGATCACTGTGAAGGAGTCAAACGTCTTGTACCATTTCCTGGGAGACTGTCTCAGGCCATACAATGACTTCTTGAGTTTGCAAACAAACCTCTTATTGTGATGATGATCAAACCCTTCTAGTTGTTCCATATATATATCCTCATCCAAATCTCCATGTCGAAATGTTGTTTTAACATCTAGCTTCTCTAACTAAAGATCAAGTAAAACAACTAGTGCTAACACAACACGAATTGAAACAAACTTCACAACTGGTGAAAAGCTTTCATGAAAACCAATACCTTCCTTTTGATAATATCCTTTTGCTACGATTCTTTCTTTATACCTTTCAAATTTATCATGAACACCCTTTTTCAATTTGTAGACCCTCTTGCAACTGACAACCTTCCTGTCCTTTGGAAGTTATACTAGGTCCCACGTTTATTCCTCTCTAAGGCATCCATTTCTTCTTTCATAGATTCTTTCCATTGAGCACTTTCAGATACCTTAATTTCTTCCTCATAACAACTAGGTTCTCTATCAATAGAAACCAAAGCCACAGATGAAACATAATCATCATACCTTTTAGGAGGATTCTTGAACTGTGTAGATCTCCTTAAAGATGGTTGACACATATCCTTAGTTTCCTAGATATTTTCTTAATCTTCATCTTCTTCTTATAGAACTTCTTCATGATCCTCCCTTTCTAAAAATGGCTAGGTCTCCAACTGAATTTGTTAAACTTGCAGTACCTATTTTTGTCTCACTTCAACATCAACCAGATCTGATTTTAAGAGTGAGGATTCATGAAATACTACATCTATGCTTAGGATGAGTTTGTGGGAAGTAGGATTCCATAATTTGTACCCCTTAACTCCAATACCATAACCAACAAAAACATATCTCTTTGATCTAGGATCTAACTTAGAACGCTAATCTTTAGAAATAAGAGTACAAGCATCACAACCAAATATTATCAAATTTGAATAATCACATGAATGACCTGTCCATACCTCTTCTAGAATATTACAATTTATTGTAGTTGATGGTGATTGCTTTATCAAATAGCATGTTGTAAGAACTTCTTCTTCCCACACCCTACTGCAACTTGGAATTACTGAGAATGGTCCTTTCTCTCTCTAGAAGAGTCATATTCATGCATTCAGCAACACCATTTTGCTGAGGAGTATGAACTTTGGTATTATGTCTTTTGGTCCCATCTTCCTTGCAATAGTTTTCAAACTCCATAGATGTGAAATCACCTCCATTATCTATTCTTAAACACTTGATTGACCTATTAGTGCTCTTTTCAACCAAAGCTCGGAATTTCTTAAAAGTATTAAATACATCACCTTTTCTTTTAAGTAAATAGACCCAAACCTGTTTGGAGTAATCATCTATAAATGTCACAAATTATGACAATCCTATAAAAGAAACCGTAGGGGATGGTCCCAAAACATTTGAATGAATGTAATCAAGGATACCTTTGCTTATATGTCTTCCTGTTTTAAACTTATGTCTACACTATTTTCCAAAAACACAATACTTGCAGAAATTCAAATTCAGAAACTTTAAACTTGGAAGTGATTTACGGTCAACCAGTACCTTAAGCCATTTCTCTCTCATATGACCCAAATGTTGATGCCATAAATGAACAAAATCACTTTCACCTTCAGATGCTACCACTGCTTGATTTATTTTGATTCTTCCTTCAAGCTGATAAAGGTTCACGATCCTCTTTGCCTTCATGACTACTAATATGCATTTGGACACCTTGAGTTGTACACCTATAACCACCAGAAACTAGAACTTCCAAAGATATCAAGTTCTTTCTAAGTTTGGGCACATGCCTTACATATGTTAATGTTATTACATAACCATCGTGCATTTTAATCCAGACGCTACCAACCCCAAAAATTTTACAAGAAAAGTCATTTCCCATAAAAACAACTCCATCATCAATAGATTGGTAAGTTGAGAACCAATTTCTATGAAGACACATGTGGCTAGACGCACCAAAATTTAACAACCAATCCTGATGTTGATGTGAAACATCACAAGTAGACAATACTTCATCAACCATACCTGAACCTAAACCTAAACTTGCTTCAACTAAATTAGCTTCCTTTGCTTCCTATGTGGAGTCCTCTATGGATGCATTATGTCTTTTTCGACAATCCTTCTTTAGATGCCCTGTTTTTCTACATAACCAACATTTCTGTGTACTCTTCTTTCCTTTTGACTTATACCATGATGTACCCCTATGATTTTTCCCTCTTTCTGTAGATTGAACTTTGACCACCATTGCTTCTGCTATCGAGGTTTCTTTACTAGATATTCTCCTCATATCCTCAAACAAAAAAGCTCCCACAACAATATCATAATCAATGGCACATGTTCTGCTAAACCACACAGATGTGACCGGATGATCCCAAGACTCCAGAAACAAACACAGTAGCGTAACTTCCTTGTCCTCATATTCATACTTCAATTCCATACTAGATAATTTACAAATCAAAGTATTGAAAAAATTTAGGTGATCATCAATTTTTGTACCTTCTTTCATCCGTAAACTACACAATTTCCTCTTCAAGAAGATTATGTTCGTCAAGGAATTTGTCATATACAAACTTTTCAGTTTGTTCCATAAACATGTTGTTGTCTCCTCTCCAACAATGTTAAACAACACATCATTTTCCAGACACAAACGAATGGTATTGAGGGATCTTACATCCAGATCTTCCCAGTCCTCGTCTATCATGCTTGTCGGTTTCCTTGAATTTCCTTCCAAATCCTTTTGTAATCCTTGTTGCACAAGTAGATCCTACATGTTGAGCTTCCATAGCTCAAAGTTATTCTTACCGCTGAATTTCTCCACCTCAAACTTTGAACTCAGTACTTTCTCCATTAGCACAAACCAAAATGCCTAAACCAAGCTTATAATACTAAGCCTTTATATGGAGGAATTATCTTATATTCTAAAGTGGGACGAAAGAGTTTGAACCCAAAAAGGTTTAATCCCCCCCAAAATATTTAAAATATATCTTAAAACCTTTTAGGACATTCACCTTTTTAAACAAATAAACATCCCCCTCTTAAAAAGTAAACCTCCACTTCATTTATTTATAAAAGGCGATACTTTATAACTCCACCCATTTATTATAGTGATTCTTTATGAGATATATTTGATCTTTAATAATAAACGATCCTTCATACCTTGTGTTTAATATGTAACCAAAAGGTCTCTTTCATACCTCTTTCCATGGGTATCACTTCTTTGAAAATCGTTAGCAGCGATGATCACATGTTATCGCCTCTTTCGCAACGAATCTCTTCCAGCATGCGGCACACAAATATCTACATGCAGATTAAGTAGAAACTCTCCCTTGCAACTCTCTCTCATTCATGCAATGGCTTCCTCCTTCACTCGCATCTCCTTTTGTTGTCACACTTGCAGTGCACCAGGTAGGATGCGTCACCAGAACAACGTCTCAAACAACAGAGTGTTCTCTCACCCTCTTTCACATAAATCACCCTGCAGATCCCACTCACTCATGTAATGGTTTCCTCACCTTATGCTCTGATACCACTTGTTAGGAAGTAGAAGCATAAACAGAGCATAAACAAGCACTAAACTGAGAATAACAATCACACAATTTAACACGATGATTTACATGGAAACCCAATACGGGAAAAAACCACGGGGCGATGATAATCGATATTATTATTATTCAAGGAGAATTACAATAGACAACACATGCATACAGCCATCCTCTCCTCACATACACATTGCACTCCACTGTATTTCATCTCCACACCTCTACAAGTATGCTAGTTATATAGGGTCTGATAGACAGTTAGACGAACTGATTACAATCCAATCCACTAGTTACACAACCTGTTCATTGAAGAGTGCATGCATTGAAATTCTATATTTAGCCAATGTGCATGCTACCACATGGGAAATTAGTTGACACTTTTTCAATAGGTGCATGATCGGTTGAACTCGACACGCAAGAGTTTTTGGTCCAAGTTGTAAAGCGTTTCCATAGGCAAGTTGAATTCCCCATGTATTTTGCAAGCTATGTTGAGTCAGGCCTACATGGAATAGTGTGGTATCACATGTAATCATGTAGCGTGTATCCCTTCTATGCATAGAGAGGATGTAGCATCAATTTGTGGAATTGACCACTCAGATATGTATGAGGAAGGGAAATGCACTCATATCTAAGATTGATGGCATTTTAGACAAGTTGAATCGTCGGTTAAGAGGGGAGATATGATAATCATAGAGTGTGAGTTGGTTGGGACCAAGTTATGATTAAGGGGGAGTCTAACGTGTTGACAAACCATGTAGGTGAAAAGGATTTCTAGAGAGCTAGCGACTATAGCAGATGACGCCCATGTATATCGATAGAATGATTTCTTTTTATATGGACATCAATGATCAATTTAGGTTAATCTGTTTTATGCGGGTACAAAAAGAAGAAGAATAAAGTTTGAGGATGAAGATCATAGTGAAGAAATCCCAAGAGAGTGTATGCATTGTAAAATAGTTTCCCCATCATGATGGTTCGTGCTCTGCAAAAACCATTTATGTGAGGTTTGTGGTCAGTTGAAACCATTTGTCTACGAGGCTTATGGTCAACCGAAACCATTTGTTTGCGAGGTTCATGGTCATTTGAAACCACTTGGTGTGAATGTTAGGGGTAAGCCACAAAATCCCAGATGATGAGGAGAAGACAATAAAATGAAGAAACACATTAATGTATACCCATATGAAAGATAAACGATGAAAATGATGCAAGCCAAACAATGAAGAAAAATAAGATGAAAACATGATCTAGATGAAGACCACTACAAAAATGAACACAAGAAGATTGGAGATAAACATTAAGGGGGAGTGTTAAATATAATGTAAATTGTTAAGTTAGTCATTAGATGGTTTAGATATTTTCTTAACTTTTCCTATATTTAGAATAAGTTAGATCTAATAACAAATTTCGAAGTCTATATAATAGATTCGCAACATGTTGTAATAGTATTCAATTTTATATAATAGATTTCTCTCTTTCATATTTTATTTAAAGGTTCGTAAGAAAAATACATTATGGTGGAACCTATAAAATATGATCTCCATTTAAACATTTGAATATTAAATTCTGCTCTCCCTTATTTCAAAAGATAAAGACATAACAACCACTACTAGATTCTTCTCTTCCTTATTTCAAAAGAAAAAGACATAACAACCAGTACTAAAGACAAATTAATTTACATGTTTCATTTATTTTGGGGACCATTTTTTCCCCACAAAAAGATCAAGTTGAGTGATAGCTTCTAATCATTTGATGATCTGGCATCTTTTCGTCAGGTGACTTATTAAAGAATTGTATTAAATGAGCATAAACTAAAGTACACCATAAAGAGGGAAAAAATAAAAACGAAAAGAGACATAAGCATGAAATATGAATACAAAACTTGATAACAGAGTTCGTTCCTAGTGGACTACGTCTCCGGGTCTTGCTCTCAAATGGGTAGGCCTTTTTATTAACTCCACAAAAGAATTGAGAAAAATACATAAGTATACCTCATTATGGAGTTAAGCTACAAAATATTTGCTCATATGAGAAAACTAAAATCACCACTGCATTCGTGGCATCGAATTACCTAAAAATGACTGTCTCCATGCCTCGATCCGTGTCTGGCACTTTCAGGCCTAAGAGACACCCCTGCCTAGGTTTTTGTGCCTACCTTTGCAATAAATGACTGGAAAAAAATATCGAAATGCGTGCCAATTCCGTACGTCCGTGCCTTGGTCTCTCCTCTTTGTTCTATACACTAACGAAATATCCCCTTTTATAAAAAAAAAATGGGCGGTTGTGTAATAATGAGACGATTGGGTGCATTGTTTATTGAGGCTATATTAAGTGATTGGTTAGGCGAAGGTCCCTAGGTCGAATCTCGCAGGCCTCCCCTTTTTAACATATGGTTACAACCATACTTGGCGTGCTGCTAAAATGGCAAGGTAGTTGGCGGAGATTCTGGTGGGTATGCCATATATGGCAGACTGTTTAGAGTATATTGGAACGATTTTGGCGAACTCTATATTTAGCGAAGGTTTGGAATATGCCCCCAATCTGGTAGAACTGCCGCCATATTTGGCGGGCCATATTTATATATTTCTTTAACAATCCGATTGTTGGGCGTCATTGGGCATTTTCCCACTGCCACGTGGGAGTCCATCATTGGCCCACGTCACCTCATTGTATGGTCAGCCTACCACATAACCTTCCTGCCACGTGTCGTACAGATTCCACGTAGTGTATGAATGCCACGTGTCCTATATGGACTGCCACGTGGCAAATTTTCATTGGTCCACAAATCAGCCCAAAAAGTCCAAAAATGAGTGACACGTGGCAACCTCTCATGCTGCCACATCATCATGCTGACGACATCATCACATGTGTCTCCCTCTACGTTTTCCATGTATGTTGTATGGACAATGATGTCATTCGTACTGATGTTGACGTCAGCAGTACGGATGCTGACTCATCCCTGCTGACTGGGCTAGGTTGACCAAAAATTTGTCTGTGAGTATCTTTCAATCTGTAACTCCGTTTGAGGAGACGTTTGTGCCATTAGAAATTTTGCGATGCGCTCTTTGTGATCATGTCATTTTCATTGAGTTTTGGGAAGTTTGACTTTTTTCCCTTTATCTATCTATTGAAGCCATTCTGAGCGTCCTGAGTTGTTCTTAGCCTTCTATGGATCCTTTTTGGGTCACGCCTTCCCACTCAGAGCTTTTTGGACTATAAAAAGATTTCATCAAAAATAGGTAAGTGAGGGAAGAGCCCCCTCACTTTGTCCTTCTCAATCCACTTTGCCTTGCTTGGATGTGTGCCCTTCAAGCCTACTCGAAGATAATCAACATCACCCCTGTGTG
>JASDQU010217579.1:11129-28055 GCA_032191745.1 Picea mariana | reverse complement strand
ACATCTCTTCTCAGAGATAAGCTGCCACCATTCTAGCGAGTCTTTCACTCTGTATTTTTACAGTCTCTGTACATTTCTTTCATTAATAGAAATCGTGTATTACTGTATATTTGTGTTTATGGTTGCATCTCTAATACATTTATGTTATATTATTGAATATCCGCGATATCTCTGTGCATTTCCTTATTATATCTCCGCTCTCATTTCATGCCGAAAATAATCCGGATCAATCCAAGACCCGATTTATCATTTGGTGATCTTTGACTTTCCAAGATCTCATTCAAGATTTGTGAGATATTCAAGAATTTGTTTGACTTCTCTACTTTCTTTCTAATATCAACAACTTCAGCTTCTAACTTATGACATGACTCTTCATTTTCAATTAATTGATACTTCAATAGTTCCTCTACCCTTTTGGCTTCTTCAATTTGGGTCTTGAGATGGATAATAATTTCAAGACTTTTGCTAATCTCATCATCTACCTTCTTGTATTCTTTTTCATTCCTTAGTCTTGTGATCTCTTCTTCCTTTTCTTTTAATTGAGTCTTTTTATTTTCTTCTTGTTCTTTGAGCATTTCCTTTAACTTCAAGATGTGCTTTTGACTCTTCTTAAGAAACTTTTTAGTGTTATCCAAAAGATAGTTATAGTCTATATAATAGTGGTCATTAATATATTCGTATAGGCTTCTTTCAACTTTCTCTTTAAGCTCTGATATTTTTTCTTCTACTTCTTCCATGGGATAACAATCAATTGATTCTATCCAAACTACTTCTAGATTTTCTTCTTCACTTGTAGAGAAAAATTCAACATCATCACATTTTGAATTATTGGAATCAAGGGTTTGTGGAGATTCTTTACCTTCATTTGAAATGTATTCAAGATCTTTCTCTTTGCCAACATCATCACATGATTCTTTGCCTTCATTTGAATTGTCTTCAAGATCTTCCTTTTTTCCAACATCATCACATTTATAAATAATGCAATCAAGATTTTTTGGAGATTCTTTACCTTTTATGATCTTGATGGAGTGGTCTTCAATACTTTCTTTCTTGCTTTGATATGTCTCCTCTAACTTTAGCCATAGATCCTTGGAGGAAGTGCATTGTCCCATGCTCTCTTTGATAGGGCTTGAGAATCCACTAAGGATGGTATTGAGAGCCAATGCATCATTCTTATTTCCTTACCTTTGAGCTACAAACTTTGACTTGTTCTTCAATGAAACTGATCCACCAGTGGCTGCCTTCCAAATACCTGCTCCCATTTCCTTCAAATGCACTCTCATTTCTATTCTCCAAGTAGAATAGTTTTACTCATCAAGGATTGGAACTTCATCATCCATTTGTGTGTCTATAGATCTCCTTCAAGCTTGTTAAGGCTTATAGTGAAGGCCTTCTCTGATACCAATTGTTGGACAAATCGACTACACTGAGAGGGGGGGTGAACAGTGTACAACTCTTTTTCCCAAAATTTCCCCTTCATAGAAATCATTAATTAGAAATCACCATTTACTCATTACGTATTGTTGTCATTTTACTTTATCATTTAAATAATAATTTCTTCTTTGCAAGATCTTTGACTTCTTTGACCTTTTGGGGCTTCAATCCTACATATGAGGGTCCTCCAACTTCGTAGGGCCATAACTCTCAAACCATGAGGAGTTATGTGACATTCCACATACCACTGGAAATGGCATGACAAGAACTATCCATCTAGGATAGTTCCACTGACAAATTCAATTATCTTCATCTCATTATTCCACATATAAGCATGGGTTCTCCAACCATACTTCTAGGATAAATCAATCGTAAAGCGTCTTCCCGTGAGGGATTTAACCATAAGGGGACCACTTTGTAGTTCATCCATTTGTACACCTATCAACCATGATAAGACAATAATGATTCATCTTTACATCCATCCAACAATGCATCATATACCAATGAAACCACATCGATCCATCTTCATCTATGAATCATGTATAATGACAACTCATTGATCCATCTTCATCAATATACTATGATAAGACATGTATACATCAAACCTTTGACATTTGACATCATTCAATCATCCTTTGGAATCAACCAATTCCTTGACATCAATCAATCAATCAATCATCCTTTGGCATCAATCAATCACTTGACATCAATCCTTTGACATCAATTAATTAAACCTTTGACATCAATGAAAACATGATCCAACAAGAGTACCACGACATCAAGTTAAAAACCTTATTCATTTTTTAAGTCGGCCTATAGATATTCAAGAAAGGCATGCACCCTCGAGCCAAAAGAAACAATTCTCTTTGAAATTTCCCAAGATTCTGTAATTAGTGCCATTATTTTCTTGATATTATTATCCACATAGCTCCTGGATGATGTGAGTAAGATTAAGGATCCTTTTATTTTGGCTATGGGCATGATGGGTCCGACAATTTCCAAAGGGATGGAAATAAATGGAAGAGGCATCAAAGTTTGTTCTAGTTCCTTAATCCTTCCCTTTAAATTTGTATTTTATACTTTGAGACTGCCAATGGAATCGTCCAATGCATCATCGATGAAACTATAGATTTTGGAAACCTGGGAAGGTCGCATATTCTTTAGGTTAACCTCTAAACGAGATTTCCCCTTTTTATTCTTCGCATCACTCTTCTCAATAATAATTTTTTTAGATTCATTTTCAAAGACAACACTCTGAAATACAAATGATTCTTCTTCATCAAATACCTCATTCTCAACAATTTCCAATGACCGATTATGGTGGGCCACACCTCCTGGCTGGTCAATGTTAGGAAACACCTTCTCAATGGGAGCTTCAAGCTCCATATCTTCGAGGGAAAATATATTGATGTCACTTTCGACGTGATTCTCTTTTTCCTCTTGTACAATGTTCATCCTCTTCTTCCTAAGAGGAAGTTTATGGGAGCTTTCAATTTTTCCCAGAGGGGGGTTCTTGTCTTCTCCTCCGCCTGAACTACTGGTGATTACTTTTTTGGATGGATGGGTTGTTGGAGCAATGCTCCAAGGTGTTGAAGTATTGGGAGTAATAGTGGGGGACTGGGAACTCTTCTCACTAGGACCTTTTCCTCTCTACTTGTACAATTCATTGCTATTGAGTACTGTCTCTAAATTGCCAAGAGTGTGGGTAGGATTTCCCAAGTTATTATCTTCTTCTTCTCCTAGAACAACATGGATAAATGAATTGATAAAACCCAATGTTAACATATGTTCCACAAATATTCCATTAGGTTCAAACCCTCTAATATTTTCAGTATACTTGATATTGAAGTTGTGGAAGTGGTTTGTGAATTCATCAATTTTGTTCATATTTCTGAATACAAAATCCCCAGTTTTCCAAGGCAAAGGTATGAATTGTTTTTTTCATTTTTCATGAAAAAAGTGAAGCCAAAAGTTATATTTCCTTTCAACTTCTAAAACAATCATTATGTTGAATATATGGCATGGAAGAAAGGAAGGATTTTCCTTAGAATCGAAAATCCTGATGACGTTGTAGTTTTCCACTTTCTCCAAAGTCCCCTTTCTATCCAGGAATTTACTAGCCTGAGCGGATATCCTTGGGGTGTCTTTTCCGAATATCAATTCTTTAAGGACCAAAAAAAATTCATTGAAAACTTCATAAAAATCCAGGGAATCTTTGTGCCTCCATAAAGCTTGGTACCAAAAGGTCACGGGGTCAAATTCACAATTCACCTTCTTGCATATAAACAATTTAGGAAATCAACATCAATGTGCTATTGCAAAAACCAAATAAGAAGACATAAAGAATTTCTTATCCTTTTTATACTGATACAATTGGGAAGAGATTTCAATGGAAATCAACTTCCCCCAATCGAAAATGGCCTTCTCCCTGAAAGTAAAATATAAGATGTAAAGAATCATACGGGAAATGCTAGCAGTATTTTCTTGGCCCGTAACTCTGGTAAATAACTATGTAATTTCCCGAAACGGATTTTTGAACAATTTGACCTACAATATAGTAATATCTTTAGGGATGGCCACGGGATTCTCCAAGAATTCAGGTAAGAGATCTAGGCCATTTTCATGCTTTTTCAAGAAGTCTCTGCAATTTTCACCTTTGAAGATGAGTGTTGGCTCTGGGAGTCTCAGCATTTTACGGAACACTTGAGGCGGAAGAGAGACGTGAGAATGGTCTTGGAGTTGAATCATCCGCTTGTTTGGTATATATTTCTCGGTGCACTAGGAAACCAACTCCTTTCATTCAAAAACTTTAGGAACACAACCTGCATGAGCAATTTCGAACGTCCAAAATACTTCCTTCTGAGAAGAAAGGGATGAATAATAAGAGTACACTCTAGACCACTGCAAGTTTTGGTCCTCTCATCTAAAAATGTTCAAAGTATCTCCACGAAACTGTTGTCGAGCTGCTACTGCCATAAGTTGATGAGAGCATTTGTTTGATCTAGATAATATTTGAAATGAGCGCTTGAGAGATATAATATAATCTTTTGCAAATCATGCTTTAATGTGGTTTAATAAGAAATATCCTCGATCCCTTCACATATTAATGACAATATTTAGGAGACCTACATGATGATTTATTAACATTAAACCATACTAAATGCATATTGGGAAAGTGAAAAGGTGGCGAGGATGGACGAGAGAAAAATAGTATTTGGGATTTTTGTGAACCCGCCAACCCCGGAACTCACGAACCGCGACTGCAGAAGGTCAAAAATTGGCTAAGTGATGTGATGTGGTCAGAAAGACTCAACATAGGAGGAATGAGATACTTGGGGGCTCAGGAAGTCTAATGGTAAAAATGTAGATCACGGATCTTTTGGATGAAAAATGTATATCACGGAACATGGCATATGAAAGCTTGATACCGCTAATCTGGGAACCTGCGAAAACAAATAAGTATAGGATAATGTAGTGACCGGTCAGAATCAATACGTGGGAGCGTGGATTGGAGATGAGGATCCATGAGTCCACCAACTCGGGAACCCATGAACCCGTTGTTTTGAAAAAATGACTAAGTATAAAAAACTAGAAAGGGAGAAAAGAAGGGGAAAAGGAAAAAGGGAAATTGGGTAAGTATAGAAAAAGGAAAAGAAAGGGAGAAAAGAAGTTGGGAAAATATAAAAGGGGAGGGAAATTTTGGAAGCATGAATTGATCTCAACACCTACAAGGGGTTAAGAATACAATGCAACAATATATACAATCTCTAGTAATCACTTAAAATCCTAAATATAGATATAAATTCTCAAATTAACGAGAACATGTACAAATAGGGTTTTGGGACAAAGATAATCTCTTTTATTCAAATTCAATATGAAAGGTTACAACCTTTTCTTGTGAAAACCACTCTACAAACCAAGTCTGGGCTCCTCTGTCATGGATCCAAGTGCATCAATCCCACACAGAATTCTCACAACCAACATGCCATCAAGGGAAGAAGGAAGGGTTGCATAGGGAGAATGGTTGGAGGGGAAAGTTGAGGCTTAAACTCATAGCAAGATGCAAATATTGGACAATGAGAGGGAAAGGATTTTGGTAGAGTTTTTTTATTCTCATATTCATATGTCTAAATGACTCCCCAATTCCTCTTTTTATATGAGAAAAAGATGGTTATTCAGTTTGGGGATAGGCTACAAGGGGTAAAATGGTTAGGAAACCCTCCATAACCCATAAACTCCACCAAAATATGTGCAATTTTATATTTTTTTCAACTTTTGAAGGTAAACGTGGGCTAACTAGCATGAAACAAACATATGTACGTAGGCTAAATAGCATGCAACTCTCATGTGTATGCAGGGCATGTACATTATCCAAAAAATGGTTTTTTTGAAGGAAACCTCAGCAATATGTTTGGAAAAGTATGCAAATGGATGGGTCAATGTCTTAGATGCAAAGATGTGGCATTTTGGACTACAACATATGCCCCCTAATGTGTGAGGTTAGAAGAGAAATTGATGGTCGAAATACATTACAATATCTTTACACAATGGGAAGGAACAAAGTTGAGTGAGCCCAAGATGAGTGTTCGTGAGCATGTCATATGCAAAATAATGATAATCTCTCTGAGGTGGGCATACCCATGCTCGTGATAAACGAAGCATGGATACAAATCAAGTACATTGTATATCCATGTCATATAAAATAATCATGACTACGAGACAAATATGAATGTCTATATAAAGTGTATCCACGAACAATACACAATGGAACTACATATCAAAATCATCTGAAGATATACAAGTACAATGTGATATGCATCTTCAGGAAGCATCAATGGTTGTGGTTAGAGATGATAACTTCATAGCTCGAGCAACATCTTCAATATCTTCAAAACTTAGGTAGGAGTACAATAGGAGCGTAAGACTCACCACTCTTAGGTATTCGACATGTCGTCAGGGAAAGACTGGAGGACCTCAATCATCAGGAACAAAACTTCATTGATTCTGAATCTGAACTTGACTGGACTCTTGGAATGATCGACACATGAAAATCAAGAGATCAACTGTAGAATGGTTGAAGCAGGTTGGATAAAAGATCCCTTGGACAAAAGCATGAAAAAATGATGAGACTCAGAAAGAATATTATTGACATAAGTCTATGATGCAGGAGGCACCACAAACTCTCCATATGTTTGGAAGAGTAACCAAATGGAGGAGGACACAACTCCATGAAATGAGAACAAATTCCTAAGGTCATACTAGATCCCAATGCTTGCAGAATAAATAGAAGGATTTGATTTGTCCAAGGGTGACTATCTTGTTGTCAATAAAAGAGAATCTATATCCCATCCCCTCTTTTTGGAATATTTGATTTTTTTGTCTTTTTGAAATTTTTAACAATCTTGAAAAAGAATAAAAAAATGTTACGCAAAAAAGGAGGAACGGGTGTCGGGAGAAAGAAAATTAGTTCCAAGTGCATGGAACATATTGATGCTCATTTCAAGGAGACATGTGCATGATAAGGACACTCGGGAAAATTCCTCCATGGGTCAAGGTGTCAGATCGAAAGGGAATTTTTTTTTACAAGGCTTGCACCTAAGGAATGCTCTATAGGTTCAGTAATAGCAACATGAAGTCGGCATTAGGCCAAATACACAAGGATGAGACATGCGATGCAATTACAACATGACACAACAATACTCCTTCCATGTGAAGTTTTACGAGCCCAAAGAAGGTAATATCGGTGGTTTTTTACATTTAGAAAGTTTGAAAAACACTAAAAGAAGACTCCAGAGTGTTCCTTTTTCGTCATTATTCCAGTCGATTCGAAAAAGGGTTAAACTTATACCAAAAGGATGTCTCTTCAAAACTATTTTAACGAGTGTGAAAGAGACGAGATAACTCGGCTATCTTTTCAATTTTAAGGAGTCTGAAAAGAGCTTAACTATGGACTCATATCCTTTTTCTAAATTTAGTCCCTTGAGCCCGAAAAAGTATAAAACATAACTTAGGATAACTCTCCCGGTGAGACATGTCTACCGAGGTGTACCTTTTTCTTGGATAATCTATTGGCCAGAAAAAGGGTTAAACTTATGCCAAATAGATATTTCTTCTGGACCAATTAACGAGTGTGAAAGGAACAAGGTCACTCGACAATATTTTCATATTTAGGGAGTATGAAAAGAGATTAACTATGGAATCCTGGGGGTTTCCTTTTTCATATATAATCTCCAAGGTCCGAAAAAGAGATAAACCAAAACCAGGGAGAATGGTCCTTTTTCAAAAATTTAGTCCCTCAGGCTCGAAAAAGGGTTAAACTTATGCCTGAGAATACTCCTAGGGTATACCTTTATTCTTAAATTAACCATCCAGACCGAAAAGGGGTAAACTACCGATGGACAGATGTGCCTTCAAATTTTAGTTTGACGAGCATGAAGGGAAACAAGATCTCTCGACAATCTTTTCAATTTTAGAGAGTCTGAAAAAGGCTTAAAGAAGACTCCAGGGGGGTTTCTTTTCTTAAGTAATCTGAAGGAGACCGAAATGAATAAATAAATTGTTGTTAGATGTTGCCTTAAAAGTTGAATCAAGCTTGAAAGACAACAAACCATGCTCTTAGGGAGTCCCTCGGATAAAGGCTAGAAATAAATGAAGAAGAAAGAGGCTTCAACACACAGTCCTGGTAGGACTAAAAGGACTCCCAATCCTATGGAAAACTCACAACATCGACACCAAAATGCCACTAAGGATCTACCTATGGAATCCATGTAGAGGAAGTCTCTACCACCTAATTACGACACTTCTAAAGCAGCATAGAAGGTTCTATGTCGCACTTCGGTGGGATCGATCCTATGGAAAAGGGGGAAAAAGTCAACAAAATTCAAGATGCAAGGTGATGAGAACCTAACCTATATGAAAGTGTCGAAAAAAAAAATTACCACGGGATGATGTGACTGTGACCCATATAAAAAGAAACACCAAACCAAAAGAAAAATTTCATAAGAATGACCCAAAGATCCCCCAAAATGGAACTCAAGCACCCACCAAGCCAATAATAGGAAAAAAGAGAACCAAACGGGGGAAAAAAGAGCCACAAAAGTCTATAAATAGGGGTTGAAAACTCATTTTAACCATTACAAATTGGAAAATAACCAAAAAGCCAAAAAAACCTCTTCTTTAAAATGTGGATTCAAGGTGCTAAGGTGGACGAAAGATATTCAAAACTAAGCCAAGTAAGTACAAATGACCTCTCCCATCATTTCAATTCATCCTTTATTTTTTATTTAATATTTTATAGGGTGCGCACCCTAGTAAAAAGTTTGGGTCTGCGTGTACGCAGGCTCTCCATGCTCATCATGTGTATATACATGGGAAAAGTAAAACTTAGCACGCGTATATACACAATTGTCTTAAAGACAACCCGCGTACATCTCTTTAAGATTTCAAAAAATGAAACAAGGGACTAACCTCAAAAATGTTTATGCAACAAGATGTATGTTTACTAGAGAGAGAGAGAACAAGAGGAGTTAGACATCTTGGTTGAGGAGGATCTAGAAGCCATTACCATGCTCAAGCAGTGTGGTATGTGGAATTTCTTTTAGTTTCCATTTATGAGGGCACAACCCAGGTTAATGAATCATTTGATAGAGTATTGTCACCCAGACACAGAGGCCTTCGTGCTAGAGGGCCAATCATTGACTCCGACTACTGAGGACATATACTTTTTGACCAGCCTCTCCAGGAGGGGGGAATCGGTTAACTTGAGGACCTTTCCTCCAATACCGCACAACATAGAGGATTATATTGGCATGTATTGTGAGGCTGGCACTGAGAAAGTAGGATCTCAGGTGCCAATTCATAATATCACAAGCCTCAACCTGCGGATATTAATTTACATGATTAGGCATATCATGGGATCCACAACACTTCATCAAGCTTCACATGCACAGATGCATTGTGCAACTTGGTGTCTACAAGCCACCATATTTGACAGGAGTGCCCTAATGATCACATGTAATAAAAAAAAAATGACTGACTGTCAAAGAAGAACAAAAAATAACTTCAGGTTTGGGACTGTGTTGTGCACTTTCTTTTTCGAGAGAGTGCCAAGCCTTAGCCCGCGAGAGACAGTATGAGGCCATATTTCCTCCTTTCCAGCATTATGCAGGTGGGAAGCTTTGTTGCCTCGAAAGGGTGCAGCGAGAGTGCATGAGGCCTTCGATGACAAATTCTTTGACTGGTAGGTCCGTCAAATTCCTGAGATCAAAGACTACCCCTACCCAGGGATCAGTTTTCTGAGGGATCCTGATATGCCTATACCCCTTAGCGAGAAGCATGATTATATAGGTACACATTTCTTTTTATATTTTAATATTATGTCATTTTTATTTTTTAAATATTATCCTTTTTATGGTAACGTCAAATTACTAACTTAGTAATATGTTATATACAGATGTGGGACCAGTACAACCAGCCGACTTCACCAGGACCGACCATCGTCCTCGAGAGGATGTGAGACCAACAATAGTAGGAGGACCACCATCCACGGGAGGACCACCAGCCAAAGACGTTGAGAGACAATTGCGATGAGTGGAGAGGAACCTGACAACTCTCACTTTTCTAGTGTCGATGGTCAAGATTGAGGACCTACCCCTGACCATGCAGTCGCATATTGTAGGGGTACCCAAGATTTGGGTTCAGTTGTTCCGTCATCTTGTTAATGTCGTAGTTCATCATAGTAGGTCCAACAGGCCTAGGCCATAGCTAGCACTGGACCATATATGTTCTGAGGGAACTCTTTTTGTACTCTCTTTTGTAGTGAGGGCTTGAGCCCAACGATGTATACTGACTCTATTTGAGGATTTCTGGCCTATTTTTGTACTTATGACATTATCTTTTGGATATATTATTATGTATATACATATTTTCTCCTTATGGATCTAGATAAACCCAAAGGTGAAAAATACCATGTCACAAGGCATCACACAGTAATTCTATTACGGCACTGTACTTAGAAACATTATTGGTTGCTTCGCCCAGAAAAATACCTCCAAAAGACATCAACTAACCAAAGGGCATGAAGATCACCCAAGCTGCAGAAGAAATCCTTTGAGTGTGTCAGATAGCACCATCTTCGAACCCAACATAGACATCATATTCCTTTGATATCTGCCACAGTGAAAAGAAACACAATAAACTACACATCCATAGGAAAAAAAGAAAAAATTGTATAAATAAATCTATACATTATATACAAGAAGTCATGCCCAGGTGACCGACCTAAGCGTAATACTTCTTAAGGTAGAGCCCATTTCTAGGCTCCGAAAGAGCATTACCATCGAAATCAACCAGTTGATAGACACCCTTCTCTAAAACTTTATTAACAATGAATGGTCTGGACCACATGAGTTTGAATTTTCCTACCCCCAAGGGATATGCCATGACAAGATCACCTTCGGAGAAAACTCTAGGGAAGACGGACCGATCATACTGACACTTGACACGTTGTTTGTGAGTCTCGTTGGCGAAGGTTGCATCTCAACGTTGCCCATCAGGATGCTCGAGATATAGAAGACGATATTCAAGTGGAGTAGTGTCGGGCAGTAGTTCCACTGCCAACTTAAGAGAGGGAATTTGGCATTCGATGGGAAATACTGCCTCCACCCCGTAAACAAGTTGTAAAGGAGAAAAACTAGTAACAGTCTTGACTAAGGTTCGATAAGACCAAAGTGTCGAGTACAACGTCAAATTCCAATTCGACTTGGCCGAATTGATCGTCCATTGGAGGATAGTCTTGAGAGACTTATTAATAGCCTTCACTTGACCATTCTCATGTGGGTAGTAAGGTGATGAATGTTCTTTCTTAAATCCCAATTTTGATGTTAACTCGAACATCATTTTATTCTGGAAGTGACTTCCATGGTCTATGACAATCTCCTTCGGAATACCAAACTTAGATACAATATGGTTAAAAATGAAAAGTGTAGTCCTTTATCCATCATTACTAAATGTCGGCATGGATTCGAACCACTTAGTAAACTAGTATACCACCACGATGATATAATGATTCCCCCTATCTGAAGCTAAGTGGCATGTATTAAAATCAATCCCCCACTTGGTGAAGGGACCAACAACAATAACTGGAAACATGGGAGTAGGGTGTGATCACATATTCCGAGAGAATATCTGGCATGGGTGACACTTCTTGACTGCTTCTACACAATCTTTGATCAACAAGGGCCAAAAGTATCCAACGCGAAGAATTTTTTGGGATTTTTCCAACCCAGACAAGTGACCACCACATGCTCTAGTGTGAAAATAATTCAACACAAACTATGCCTTTTTGTGAGTGATACAACGATGGAGAATGCAATGAACTCCTCGATGATATAAATTATCATCAATGATAATATAGTTCCACGCTTGATGGCATATTCATCAATGCTCATCGTGAGAAGCAGAGGAAAGAAACTTCAAATTATGAATATACACAAGTATATCTCCATACCAAAGGTCTGAAGATGCAATAAGGAAAATATCCCCATTGATCAGTGACTCTTTGGGAAAATCATTACCGCTTTCGACCGAAAGTTCCTAAATCATTTCAGCAAAGACCAAGGAATTTTTAGATTTCACCGAAACAAAATCCAAGTCAAATTCTTGCAGGATGACTATCCATCGACCGATTTTCCTATCAATGACCTGTTGTTTCAACACATATTGAAAAGGGTTCACGACAAATATGACGATGGTCTTAAGAAGTAAGATGCAATGACATAATTGTTGGACAACATGGACAACTTCCAAAGAAATTTTCTCAACATGGGTGTAGTTGAGTTCTGGCCCTACCATGCCTCTACTAAGAAAGTAGATAACATTCTCTTCGAGCACGTCATCCTCTTGGACCAAGACCATGCCAATAGTAAACTCCGTGGCAACCAAATACAACAAGAAATCCTTGCCATAATCCGAAGGACTGAGTAGAGGGGCAGATGATAGAGAATGTTTCAATGCTTCGAAAGAGCATTGAGCCACTTCATCCAAAAATAATGGAACTCCATTCTTCAAGAGACGCATAAACCCTTTAGTAATATCTGCATAGTTAGCAACAAAACGTCGAAGAAAGTTAGCTTTCCCATGTAGACTTTGAAGCTAGGGGATTGTGCGCAGGGGAGGCAATTGAACTATTGCCTCAACCTTCAAAGGATCAACCATGATCCCTTTTGTTGACATGATAAAACCTAACAAGCGACCCAATGTTATGAAAAAAATACACTTATTTGGATTAAGGAGAATCTGGTAGAGAGAAACCTCTCAAAGTTAAATCGTAAGTGGGTGGGATGATCGGATCTCTTACGAGAACGTGATGCCAGATCATCAAGATACGCCTCGACTATGTGTCTGAGGTTGTGGAAGGTAGACGACATGGCCCACTGAAAAGTGGCTCCAACATTCTTAAGGCCAAAAGGAATTTTCATGTACGCGAATGTACCCCAAGGACATATAAACATGTTTTATGTTGATCCTCAGGTTTGATCTGAATCTGGTTGTACCCCGAAAAACCATTCATAAAATAAACTACCTCACAACCCGCACATTCATCGACAATATGGTCAATGAATGGGGTTGGAAAATTATATTTCAGGCAATCTTTGTTCAGATCATGAAAGTCCATACACACGTGGATCATACCTTCTTTTTTGTTGACAGGAACAGGGTTCGATGCCCATTTCGTCAATTGCACTGGATAGATGAAACCAACCTTAATGAGTTTCTCTACCTTATCCTTGATAGTCATTGCCTTGTGAGAATTGACTGGGTGAAGCTTCTGTCAGACTTGCTAAGCATCGAGGTAAGTTGTAATCTCATGTTCAAGTATACATGGGTCAATTCCTAGAATCTCCTCATAAGACCAGGAAAAAATGTCGCGAAACTCTTTAAATAATTCAGTATAGATCTAAATCTCTTGGAGGAACAATCTGCTCTGATGAAAACATTCTCCATGACACCATGGGTTCTAGAGATGTTGATAGGAACCATTTCAGCTATACTTTCCATGTTTCCCTTGGCATATATTATGTGTGTGACCAGAGGATTAATAGGACAAGTGGCATCTCCATTCACAATCGTAGTGAACTCTCTTGCCTCTACTCTCCTCAACTTAGGTAAAAATAATATATGTGGTGAAGATCATCCCAAGGTCTATCTGACCCAATCATTGCCTCCAAAATTGCCTCATCGGAGGGCAAGACTATGTCCAAAGGGTCATGAGTGACAAGAGATTATTGATTCAAAATAGGCTCGAGAATGAGATCTAGCTCCTGTGGGGGAGTCGTATCAGGGTTAACCGAGGCCTGCTGGATAATATTGTATGCAACCTTAGTTGTGAATAAAGGCATGGACATTATAGGATTCCCTACCCCTTCCATCAAAGTTTATGGGGAAGGTAAAATCCATGAGTCATTAAAGTAAATAGTTCTAAAAGAAGCAACTTGAAAAATCATAGCCTTCGGCTAATTGGGGACATCCAAAATAAACTTAACATCATTGGCAGGCAGTGGATAATCAAAATTCCCCATTAAATATAGAAACAATACACACCTAAGTTCATGGTACCTAGCTATGTATTGTCAATCATCGGGACCATGGATAAACCGGATGAAGGGTCAAGACAGGAGAAGGATAATTGATCAATGGTTATGATCCGACCTTCGTGAGGAAAACATAAGACCCAAAAGTTTTTGGATACAACCTTTGTCATGGCGTAGGTCCAACTCCGTCCTAACAAGATATTGTAGTCAAGAGGCACATCGACTACTTCTACCTCGATGCACACATTTTTTCCCTCCAACTACACAGGGAAAGAGGGAATTATGCCATGTAGTCTAAAAGAACGAAAGTCAAATGCGGTTAGAAAAGTGGGTGATGAAGACAAATCGGGTTGGCCAATGGCCTTCCAATATGCCAATGACATAAAGCAAGTAGAGGCACCCTCATCAACCACTGTACTAAAAAAAATTCATGTCAACGATTTCGTGGCATACACCACTACTATCTGAAAAGCAACATGGTGAGGAAGACGAGGTTTATAATCTATAGGGTAAAAAAAATCATTCCCAAGTTAGTCGGTCGCTCCCAAGGTAGACAAAAATTCTTTTCTCTATGAGGGGAAACTCTGGAGAACTTCTAGAGCAGACATTGCGTAAGGAGTTTGTGTTAGATCCTCCACGATAGAGTAACTCTAAGTAGCCCTTGTGTTTGGGTTGTGAGAGGCCTTCTTGAACACACCCTTAGGGATGTGAGTCATAGTTTCTCCCACAGTATTCTCAATTTGGAGAGGAGGCAGTGGGTTGGAGGACTCTTTTCCCTTCTCCGCAAATTTTGGAATTCCATAATTATGAGCCCTGGTCTGCAGATGAGCATATGATCTCATCATATAAAAATTTGTGGCTCCATTGTTATCATTAGGCACGGGGGATCCCTAATTTCCTCGGGGGCATTCATTGATGAAGAAGCTTGAGTTGTATTTTTCCCTTGTGGGAAAGGGTTGGTTAACACAGCAGGTTTTTGTTGTGTCAATAGATTTTTGGCCTCCTCAAGCCAAGGGCATTGGTGAGTCAAGTGATCGTCTTTGCAAAGATTACACTGAAACTTCACCTTCCTCTTTTTGTTTTTACCCTCACCAACATTATTCATTCTATCCCCTTTACCCTTCTTTTTTTTAGATTTCCTCTTTCCCTCAGATTGTTGGTTACCCTTGGAAATCATCAATTGCACATTGTGTACATATGATGTTTAGGTTGCAAGGGCATCTGAATGAGGAGTTTGGATGGCCACAGTCTATTGAATCAATAACTACTGTAACTGGCTAGTCAACTGATCTATGGGCTTACTTTTTGTTGAGGCTACTATGCCATCAGCGTGAGGCCCAAACTTATATTTGGTCTTGTCAAAATTTGACCATGGTGTGTCCATAAGGATCTCGTACAGCATACCGGATTGAGAGAAAATCAACTCCACTTGTTGGGTTCTCATGACAGCCTCTTCTTCGGAAAAAACCCTTGATGTCGTGACATATTTGGACACACAAGGAACCAAGGACTTTAGGAACCACTCGAGGAAAAATGTGGGAGGGACCTTCACTTTAATCAAGCTCTTTCATCGACTCTATTCTCAGATATGATCCGAGATATGGATGGCTTTTGTTTGCTTGAATTTTTCCAACAACTCGGTGTCGACATCGTATCTCACCAGTAACTAGAATTTTTTAATGAAAACCATTTACAGGTCATTAAAGTAAGAAAAATTTGATCTATTGAGCTCGATATACCATTTCTCCACACCCCCTATAAGAGTGTGTTGAAGTAAATGCAATTGAATAGAGTCATCCTTCAACGAGTTGGATGAACACCATAAATGAAATGTCGTAACATGATCACCTGGATATTCGTTGGTCTTGCCTTCAAACTTAGGGATGTTCAAGGGAAACTTAGTCGACATGGAGGGCCAACGTGGATCATGACAGAGAGGGTTGTTCAACAACCTCGACAAGTTTATAAAATGAAGAGTTTCCAGAAAAGATAGTCTAGGTTGTGGTGGATTCAAAGGAAAAGAGGGGCCTGGATTTTGACTAGCACCAGGTTGCCAGGAAACTTTTTCTTGTTGGCTAGGGTTTTGGTAGAAACCATGGTGGCCTTGGCCAGTAAAAGGAGTTTTCTCTTTATTATGCATCATTGACATATTCTCGTAGTTGGATGACATACCTTTTGTATGGATTTCTCCCTGCATGGTATTCCAAGGACCTTGGTTGGGGATTCCCCCAAACGACCCTCATGGCATAGGTACTAAACCCTGCCCCGAGTTCCACTGAATGTGGGAGGGGTTTTCCCCAATCGACATCCCTTATGAAGGAAACGAGCCCTGCCAGGGATTTCCAAGACCTTGTGAAGAGTAAACTCATGTCATCGCTCTCTGTGAAGGAACAAAGCCTTGCATAAGGTTTGGTCGAGAAAAGACAGACTTGCCCCCTGACGAGAGATCAGACGAAGACAAATCATTATTTCCAAATGCACAGACAAATAAAAAGGCATAGACCCTACCAGATGTTGAAATAATGTAACTGCGAAGAGTATTCTTATTATTATTTGATATATTATTTATAGGATTAATCCCCATTGTGGATTAATCATGTCGGCAATTGTATTAGGACCAAATCCCCTTTTGCAGATTGGTCAACAGACAATTATAATGGACAGAATAAGAAGTCGACCCCAACAGTTAATAAGTAGACCCGAAAATATAATAAAGGTGGGTTTACCCACCCAGATTAAGAAGTTGGCCCTGTCAGTGAAGAGACACTTCACACATGCTAGAACTTGTATAAATAAAGGAAGCTAGCGCCTCATTTGAACACAACTCACTTGCTCAGTTTGAGAGACAAGTTCTGATCTGTTACTGGCAAAGGAGAGAGGGAGAAGAGTGGTGCATATTTTG
>JASDQU010217578.1:980-15459 GCA_032191745.1 Picea mariana | reverse complement strand
GTTCATAGTGCAATTTTTGAAAATCAGTGGGTCATGACGATAAGGATTGTAAGACGATAGAGATGATGAGAGAAATAACTTTAGATACATATAGGGTGAAATAAGAAATGATGACAGGACAAGTTGCACCTCAGTTAAACTAGATACCACCACCATACAACAGTATTAAAATGTGCAACCTCAATATAACAATGCACAACCATAGTATAACCCTGCACAGTATAACCAAGTACCTCAGTACAATGAATCATGAGGAGATCAAGCTAGATACAAAGGTGCAGGAAGAGGTAGAGGAGGATTTGGATGAGGAATAGGTCCATTAGTGTTCCATAACTTCCAACATCCAGGACATTATGCAAGGGAATGTCCAATTCTAGTAGTGACATGTATGTATTGTCGTGCAACAGACCATGATATGAAAGAATATCCAACACTTTTGGGAAAGATCCAAGAAAAAAGGAATCAGAACAGCCAGAATGTCCAATGGATTTCTTTAGAATCTAGGGATGATAGGAGAAGCATCAATATAGTCACTCGAGGAAGAGCCAAGACAGGAACTGATGCAGTAAAACAAGATCCATCATAACACCAATGGGTTAAGAAGAATATTGAACCATAGAAGTAGTTTGATTCATGGAAAGAAAATGAAACATTCAAGGATTCTATACATGAGTTTCTCAAGAAAAATGTTTCATCTACATCAGCCATGTAGCAAACTCAGAACTCACCAATGTATGAAATTCCATCCTCAATAGACCATACCAGTGAAGCCCAATCGTTAGAGAAAGTATGTAACATAAAACCTTTTCTGCAATCTTGTGTTAAGTTATTAAAGGATCCATAATCTATCAAGATCTTAAAAAATATTCTATAAATATGTACCACAGAGGTAGAAGGGAAATTAAAACAGAAAATAGTCAATCATCTCCATACAATAAGAAGTACAAGCAGGGAATTCAAACTAAACACTAACATTGGGGACTTCAACATGGGTGATATTATAATGCACTTAGGCTCTAAAGTAAATGTATTACCTAAGAAGACATGGAAGTGTATGGGATAACCCACATTATGTTACTCACCTTTCTAGTTGAAACTATCAAATCAACATAGAGTTTTACCAATTGGAAGGATTAAAGGTGTGATAGTAGATTTGGATGGAGTGCACACTATGGCATATTTTAAAGTAATAGAGATAATATATGGTACAACACCTTACCCAACATTGCTTGGATTGGATTTGGAATTTTATAACCAAGCCATAATCAACCTGAAAACAAGCAAAATGGCATTTGAATCAGGTGAATATAGACTCATTGCACCATTAGATCTTTCATAAGGAGAAAGGTTTGTAGAACCTACTTGTTTGGATCTAGAAAAAATAAACCAGTTGTAGAGAACCACCACGCGAGAAGAGGATTATGTTAACGCAACTGCAGATGGGGTACTCAGCTGGAGAATCATTACATCATGTGATTCTGACTCAGAAATAGGTTTGGAGAATTGGAAACAACAATTACATGAAGTTTCCACAAGAAGGTGCGCAAGAATAGATTGTGCAGTAAGATGGGTTGTTACAGAGATAAGAGAACTTACCATTTTTCATGGGGTAAATGACTTAGAGGAATGTCTGACAAAGTATGAAGAGGAATTATTACAAAATCAGAGGCTCTTATCCCTAAATATTTCACTCAAGGAAACACCTCCAAGATGGTGGGGTGTGGACAAGGAAACAATTCAGGATTGGTATCGATGTAAATGATTACTGTGCATTAGACTTGGTGCACAACATGCGAGCAATAAAATACAAAGGTACGATGGAAAAGAACCAACAATAGAAAAATTGGAAAAGTGTAAGGAACAATGGAGGATGACACCACTAGAGGAATGGCCTCATCGCTTTATCCATACATTGGAAGGAATTCCAGGGAACTAGTATATAGACTAGGAGATGCACAGAGGTTCTACAGAGTCAATATGATTATAATAGAATTTCATAGTAACCTTCTCATTTTAACATGAGAACCCCAACATGGATTCGGCACTAAAAATTATACAGGGAATAATATTTATTGATGAACCATAAGTTGAAATCATGACAGAATATCAACAACAGAATAGACAGGCAGTTAAAGAGTTACTCTCATGCTACCATGTGGAAGAGAAATCACCAGATGAAGATGATCCACACAATATTCAGATTACAGAAACTGAAGGAGAAAGAGAGGTGGAAGGTCCATATCTAGAATCAGAAGTATTTGTTGCACCAATCAAAGTGAAGAAATTAAATATTGGGACAACTGAAAATCCTAAAATGGCAAGTATTGGAGATTATTAGGATGAACAAATAGTAGAAAGAATAACAGAGTTATTGCATGAATACAGTGACATGTTCCCAATGACCTTTATAGAGATGAAAGGTATAGCATGAGAGCTGGGAGAGATGAAAATACCTCTCAAACCCAAATCAAAACCTATCGAGTAGAGACCTTACAGACTGAATCCAATATATAAGCAGAAAGTGAAAGCATAAATTGACAGAATGTTGGAAGCTGGTATCATAGAACCAGTAGAGGAATCTAAATGTATAATTCCTATGGTAGTCCAAGAAAATAAACAAGGGGGGATAAGGATTTTTGTAGATATGAGAAAATTGAATGATTCTTTCTTACATGACCCTTTTCCTAACCCTTTTACAAATGAGGTCTTAGAGAATGTGGGAGGCCAAGAACCATATTCATTTATAGATGGATTCTTAGGTTACCACAAGATTAAAATAGCTCCAGAGGACATGTATAAGACTAATTTTTCTACAGAATGGGGATCCTACCAATATACATTCATGCCATTTGGGATGATCAATGAACCAGCCATATTTTCAAGAGTAGTCATAACTTCTTTCAGTTTCTAGAAGTATATCTAGATGATTGTAATATATATAGTTTGTTAAAATATCATGTAGATTCAAGTGTTAAGACTAATGTTGGAAAGATGCAAGCAATGTCGGATATCATTGAATATCAAGAAATGCATTTTTGGAAAACCTTTTGGAATATTGTTGGGACATATAGTGTGTAAACAAGGTTTATTATTGGATCCTGCTAAGATTGTAGTCATTGTAAACTTACCACCACCAAAGTCAGTGCATCAGTTGAGAGAAACACTGGGAAATATAGGATATTATGGGAAATTTATAAAGGGGTATGTGCATTTTAATGTGCCAATGGAAAAATTGCTAAAGAAGGATATCAGATTTCAATGGAATGAAGACTATCAACAAAGGTTGCACACCTTAAAATAAAATATGGTCACAACACCTATCCTAGTATTCGTGGATTGGGAAAATACATTTCATGTGCATGTAGATGCATCAGCCATAGCACTTGGAGAAATTTTGGTGCAACCAGGAGAAGAGTACTTAGACCATCCTATAGCATTTGCAAGCAGAAAACTATCAGAATTAGAGCTTAATTACAACACCACAGAAAGAGAAGGCCTAGACATGGTATATGCACTTCAAAATTTTAGGCACTACTTACTGGGGAAACACTTTAAAATGTTCACAGACCATTATTCCCTCAAATATCTAGTCTACAAGCCAATGTTGTGGGGAAGGATCTGTAGATGACTATTGTTATTTCAGGAATTTGATTTTGAAGTGATAGTCAAACCAAGGAAGTTGAATACAGGACCTGATCACCTATTAAGGGTAACTAATGGAGAAGAACCTAACAACTTGGAAGACAAATTCCTTGATGCACAACTATTTTCAGTACAGTTAGTTGATGAATACTTTGCTAATATTATTGAACACTTAAGTACAGGGATTGCACCACAGGATTTTAGCACTGCATAGAAGAAAAATATGGTATTCAGAGTTGTAAAATATCAACTGATTGTAGGAAACTTATACAATATGGGCGTAGATAAGATTTTGAGAAGGTGTGTATTAGAACATGAAATGCCTAGAATTTTGGCAGAATCTCATGACTGTATATATGGAGGACACTATGCAGGAAAAGATACCATGCAGAAGCTATTGCATGCAGGATTATGGTGGAAAACAGTTCATAAATATGCCAAGGAATATTTCCAGAAATGTGATGTATGTCAGAGAGTTGGAAAACCCAAGAGAAGAGATGAGATGCCCCTAAAACCACAAGTGACTTTGTAGGTATTCTAAAAATGGGAAATAGACTTTGTTGGACCAATAAATCCACCAACAAAAAGGTAAGGATCTAGATATATCATTATTGCAACTGAATACTTAAAAAGATGGGAAGAAGCAACACCAGTCAAAGACTGTAGCATGGAGACAACAACACACTTCTTTCTTGAGAAAGTGATCACCATATTTGGATGTCCAAGGATTTTGATGAGTGACCAACAAAATCACTTTATCAACAATACCATCAGGGATATGACTAAGGATTTTTAATTTTATCACCATAAGAGTACACCATACCATCCTAAGGCAAATGGAACAGTATAAGCCTTCAATAAGATCTTGGAAAATGCTCTTACAATGATCTTCAATTTCAACAGGGATGATTGGGACTTGAAGATACCATCAATACTACGGGCATATAATACCACATGTAAAATTCTGACAGGAAAAACACCATTCATATTAATATATGGAAAGGAATCAGTAGTACCATTAGAATTTATGGTACCCAGTCTGCATGTAGCATCAATTACCAACATGACAGAAAGAGGCACAATACAGGAAAGGTTAAATCAAATAATGGAAATGGAAGAGGACAAGATTCTGGAAGGATTCCACTAGGAAGTACAGAAAGTGAGAGACAAAACCTAGTATGAAAGACATATTAAGAAGAAGAGTTTTAAGGAGGGTGAATTAGTTTTTCTCTATGACAGTAAATTTTTTCAACATCCTGGTAAGTTTAGAATACATTGGCTAGGGCCATATGAAGTAAATATTGTCATAGATGGGGGATCTATGTAGCTAAAATATTTAGGAGGAACAAAACTCAAAGGAATGATCAACAAGAGTCGAATGAAACTGTATAGGGACAGTCAACCTCCTAACCCTTAAAAATTACAACGTAGTGAGAAAGTCATATATATAGTGTACTATAGTAGAAGTTAGGACAAAAAATGATAAAAATAAATAAGAAGGAGAAAAAAGGAATACAAAAATAGAAAAAGAAAGAAAAAAAAAAAAGACAAAGAAGTTGACTACACCACAAGAAGGAACGGAAAAAGTTGCGCGTAGCAATTACTGCGACAATATCAGGAGACAATACACATGAAAAATTACAGTTGGTGCAAATGCATGAAAAAAGTGAGAAACCAACACAAATGGGTCTATAAAAGGGCGGAAAGCACACATTTATTCCACACATAGCAATTCTTGAGCACAAAGTGAGAAACAAAGTGCATTCCCTAGCTAGAATTTGACACAAAAGAAGGAATGCGTGTGAATTCGAGACAAGATGACCCCACCAAAGTTCGACGCACCAGGCCAATACGCTCAGGATACTTGGCAAGATCAGAGGCACAAGGAAAGAATGAGACAGCCCAAAAACATGGTCTAGCTTGAAGATGTCACCACCTCAGACATGGAGTCAATTTGCCTGAAACAAGTTGAAGAGGAAACATCAACAACACAACAAGGGGAAATAGGGAAGAGCTCTAGTTCTCGAAAAAACATTTCAAAACCTAACCCTAACACCACTGTAAATCCTAAAGAAACAACGGGACCATGATAGACCCACAAAGGTTAGAAAGTGTTCGTTGAGGACATCACCGACGGACCGAAGTCTAAAAGGGAAGAAGAGGATGCGGACCACAGAGAAGTAGGCACATCTACTGTGGGATAGAGAATATAGGTGTAGGATGCCATGGATATTACACTCCCCTATCTCTCAGATGTAGTGATTACTATGGATGATATGATGGGGAAGATACCTAATCTTAGGTACGCAGACCATGATGTGTGTGATGTGGCCAAATTCCCAGAGTTGGTCGAGGAGAGTTATTTAATAAACATAGGGGAAATTGGACCCATAGGTAAACCTATAATGGATCCCACATAGTGGATAACTAGGCTATATAACTTGGGCATTATGAACCTATTGAATATACCACATTTTGGGCATGGTAAGAATGTCGGGCTCTATGTCAAACAACTAATCTCCCACATACATGGAGGCATCCTGTGGATGGATAAGCTAGTACAGATAGATGTGGCATTGATTTCCAATATCAAAATACTATAGACAGTCGGTGTGAAACCAGAGGAATACTTGGATAACAAGGCACATGAGAAAGAAATTGTAGAATTGGTGAAAGCGCAGTTTGGCACTAGTCGGGGAAATAGAGGCATTGTGATCAAAGATATCAATTATAATGTGACAAGATTCACCAACAAGCTTATGGATTGAAAAATATTGATGAAATGATGCAAATAAGAAGCATTAGCAGGAATTATTTTAGTAGTCACGTAGTTCATGGAAGGGGTAATGTTCAGTTAGGCACCATACTTGTTGTACTAGTTTTTGATAGACTGCAGAGACATGCAGGAAAATGGAACTGATTTCCATTACTCCTGGATGATTATTTTGATAGCATTGGCAGGATGGAAGGAGCCAATATTCTCAATGTTCTTGGATAGGATGGGGAAATGTTATGCTTCCAGATATGAGTCCCTCTGGAAGGCCAAGGATAATAAGACGAAACAAGTAAACAACATAGTTTTTGCAATGTTGTTGGAAGAGATACAACAACACACAACTAATGTATGGCACATACCTGTGGAGGTGATCCAGGAGACTAAAGTGATAGCCAATTTCAAGGCATCCCAACACCACATGTGGATCCAGGCTGCAAGGGATCAAAATAAGGTATGGATAGAGATGCAGTATTACATCACCGAAGAAGAAGTGGAATGGATAGTTAAAGACTGGCATGTGTAGTGGCAGCTGCCAGTATCAAAACCTATCACAAGGCCAATCACAACACAATCCTCTAGGCCTAAGGACGAGAATGAAGTGGGCTCTTGGGTGAGAAAAAACAACCTGACAAATAACACTAGAATGGTTGCAGTGCGGAATAAGCCAACAGAGAGCAGTGCAGTACCGAAACGACCAAGGATAACAACAACAAAAACAAGGATAGGAAGCCAACCATAAACCAGAAAGAAAGATACTCCATAGGCTGGAGAAGAGAGCATCCAGGGTACAAAAATTCGGGCACATCCCTCACATACAATAAGGAAACCAACGCAGGAAAAAGAGGTGTGCAATAAAAGAAAGTATGACACAGAAGACTCAGTCATCACCCTAACGGAGGATGATGCATAGCTAGTTGCGAATAAAGTACAAGATATGGTGGAAGAAGTGGTCCGCATTGCATAGGTGTAACGTGAAGAGATGATGGCAAAGCTCATAAAAGTGCATGATAATCCCCAACAATTATCGATCTAGGCAGGACCAAAGGCCACTTCACAGCAACAAGAAAAGACATAGTAACCACCTACATAGAAAGAAGGAGAGGAAACAGTTCAGTTGATAGTCCAAGGTAGGGATACTTTTACAGTCACGCACCAAATGATCAGAATGGATCAAGATACATTTGATAAATCCATGGAGGACGTGGAGAAATTTGAAGTCTTCATGGAACAAATACCCACAAAGGAAATGTACGGGCTCTAGGCCTGCATAATGCAAGAGGTGCAATATAAGGCCTGCGCGAATGCAACCAACTTGTTGGTGGGAAGAGGAGTCACTAAAATGCTACAAATCACATGCGACAAACTAACTTTAGAGAAACAAGAGGATAAAGGATGCACAAATAAACTAGAACAAGTATTATCATCGGTTTATGATCGCATCCCAAACAACGTGCAATCACCTAACAGGAGTGCAGAGGAGAATATCAATATTATCTCACAAACAATTGACAAATATAAGCAGGAAATTGAGAATATTAAGGAAAGGATCAAACCTACGACTCCTCCCAAAGTCCAAGAATGGAGAAAACAACAATATGCACTCCAAATAGTTGAGATAGAGAAAGAAGCAAGGGCAGTAGAAGAATTGTTAGAAAGAGCCATGTAGATATAGACTATCCTGGAAGAAGACGAGAAGGTCCAACAGTGGGACCAAGAAGAGGAGACAATCAGCATTGCCATACAAGAGATTAAACAAAGGAGGAAAACAATGAGCATCAGAGAGTGCTTGAAGGGAAATCAAGACATGAAAAATCTATAGACAAAGTTGAAAACGACGCAGACAAATAAGAAAGAAAGACAAGTTGAATTGGAACCCCTCCAAGAACAAGCAACACAAATGATTGTGCAGTTGGAGGAAGAAAAGAAAAGTATGGAACATGCACAAATAAAGGGTACAACATTGATGTAGGAGGAGATAAGAGTGTATTCAGTGGAGGTGCTAACAAGAAAAAAATGAAAATCAAGGAAAAAGGAAGGGAACTAGCAGAAAAGTTCCACAGTTTGGAGACAATAGTACAAGGAGTGTGCAGTGCCTGAGTGGCTCGGGACGAGCCACATGTCATTTTTGGGGTGGATTTTGGACACATGCCTAGTTTTAGGAAAGACCTATTTTTGGGAAGGAGATACCTAAGTTTAGAGCACGTGCAAAAGCTGGCAACAAAGAAGCATGCATAAAAAGAAGGAAAAGCAGCATGCAAGAGGGACAGCCATCTACGAGGAGGCAGAAAAGCCTAACCATATTAGGGTGTTGGTTTTATCTACTCTTATACTTAGGATTGTTTATCAGTTATCCTGATCCTACCTTACTATCATAGATTGACCTTAGTTCACATTTAATAATATCCCAACAAAATCCCTCTAAAACTATCGGCCCCTCTAGTAGACCAAAAGGAAACACAGTGCATAGGGTGCATTTCGCATTCTCGCCCAAGATAGCTCTATGGGTGGCTGCAATACTCACGTGTTTGCAACCTAGGAATGAGTGGAGATCTGTGGTTGTATCTCATAATCTTTATTGATCTAGTCTAACATTTGATTATAACAGTCATTCTATTCATGCATGTAAAATACCATATCTAAATAGTTAATTCATTCATATAACATTCACCATTTAACAAAAATAAAGATACATACATTCATTCACTCAACACATGTGTTACCATGGTTCACCCCCTCTTGGGCTACGTCCACAAAGATCTGGCTCTCAAGCTCTTTATTATGGTTCAATAATATGTCACGTCGCCCGTGTTTACAATCTTAGATCCCACTATCCTCAACAGGCTCCTCGATCCATGTGAGGATGACTAGATCACACCAATCTTCCCAACCTGTGATATAACCCTCAGGATCGAGTCGCTCATTTCTTCCCTATCTCCCTAGCTACTGACTCATATAGTTCTTACAACTTTTTTCCTTTCATTCTTTTCTCTTGTCCTCTCTTTATTTTCTCTTTCTTCCCTGGTCAGACCCTTCTTCCTCTAAGTACTACCTATTTATATTCTTGGTTCATCATCCATTACAATATATTACAAAAACCATAACCCTAACATTGTTACATCTTCCTTGCATGTGTGCCTCACCTGCTTCCCTTACACGTGTTTATTTTCCTTCCAGCTTTCCTTTCCTCCTCTCATGCTTCCCTTCCCAAAAATATCCTTTTTCTACTGACTAGTTCTATGTCCAACAGGCCTCCAACACTGATATGTGGCTCGTCCCAAGCCACCTAAACTTTTTGTGCTTCTTCAACAGCTCCTGCGAGAGTCTAAAACTTCTCTGTGATTTCCCTTGCTTATGTTTGAGCCTGCATGGTCTTTTCTCTTAGTGTGTCCAATACTTGCCTTGTAATCTCCTCATTGATCATCTCTATGCACTCTACATGAGTTTGTGCCATGTTCTTCTTTTCCTCTTATTCCTACGTAATGACCTCCACTATGAACTCTTGGATAGGTTCCATTTGAGCTTGTCGATCCTTCTTTTGTGTCTACATGGCTATGATTTATGCCTGTAGCTTATTCATATCTTGTACTCCTTTTAGGCACTCAATGATTTTCATCGTCTTCTACCTCTGCTTGAGGTTCTGGATAGTTGCACTTATCTTTTCCTCTTCCTGGTCCCACTGTTGGACCTATTAATCCTTCTCCAGCTTTGTACATAATTGTATTGTTTTATCAAACAAGTCGACAACTACACTGACTTGTCATTCCATTTCCTCCATCTGCCCTGTTGCTTCCTTCTTCCTTTTCTCCTTCACCTCTATGGGAGTGGTAGAGATGAGTTATTCCCGGAGGTTCTTGATCTCCTACCTATATTTATCGATTGTTTACACAATCTGAACAATTTTCTAAGTCGTCGTGGGATCTTTTGTTTGTGCACTCTTTGGAAATATATATTAGGATACATCCAGTCCCTACTCGAGCCTATCCATGCGATCCTTCTCATATTTGGTATCGATCTTGACCTGCTCGATCACCAACTCCAACTCTTCCTTGTTTTCCTTCGTGTGTTGCAGTTATGTTGTGTATTTGCATTCATGCGATTGTACCTCCTGCGTGACATTGAATTATAGTTTATATAACACCTTGGTTGGTAACTACCCCATTACCAACTGTATTTGTGCGATATCTTTCAAGGGTGTCTAGCCCACAATTTCATCCATGCACAACATGTTGGGTGTAATGTGAAAAGTTGAGCTCACATGTGCTATAGTCTGGATCATATCCTTCTTGTTGGGCACAACCTTGAATTTTATTTGTGATGTTGCGGGGACCGATTCTATTCCTCTGCCCACCCTCTGTGTTTATTTGATCTGCTCCAGGAAATTCCTTATGTCGGCCAGATTTTCCTATATACTATCCCTTTAGTGTTGGGCTTCTTCAAAATCCTTCCTTGTTCGATCCTGGACCATTTTGACCATGAGGTCCACGTCATCCTTAGTGATTGTATATTCCAATGGAGATTTGTGCACCTTAGATTTCTTGCGCACACCCCCAGTGTGTATGATCAGCCTCTTGGTCTGGCCTTGTTCCTGTTGGGTAGCACTTGATGCAATACCCTGTGTTGTCTCAATCTCTTTTTCTTATTCCTGCGACGCAAGGGTGTTGTTATTCTTCCCCGCCTGGGTACCTCTCTTTGGTTCACCCCCTTTCTTCTTTTGTGTCTGATTTTGACCTGGATTTGGATTCTTGGTCGTCATTTTGCATCCTGTAGGTGTTTGTTCTTTCCATGCATCATCCTCCTTATCCATGGAAATATCTTGATTTAGAACTTGAACTCTCTAGTCATCTTGTCAATCCTTGATGGCCATCTCTACGTCTTCTTCCTTGACGCGGTATCACAGTTGTTTCCATTCCCTCTCAGGATCCTTTCGTGCTTGGATCCATACTTCATGCCTGGTCACTTTAAAGTTGGTTATGCCTTGATATTGCACGACGACCACTTCTGGTGTAACCTAACAAGTGTTGACAATTATTTCCTACAGGTCGTTGTAATAACTTAAGGACATGGCTTCATTTTCACTTTTTTTGAGGGGATCTGAACTACTCCCCAATGATACATATCATGTTGCATAGTAACGAGTGGATCGCTCAAAAAAGTATGCATATTTAGTCTCCCTCCATCCGACCAAGGAGATCAAGATGAGTAGCCAAGAGTTGTGAAACTATGTCCCCTGATCCTGCATGTCCTTGCAGTATTCAAGGAACAGATTTAACAAGTACAAGCCCCATCTAAGTATAGTGCCCCCCGCACACTGTGATGCAGATGAAACAACCCCAACAAGGATTTCCTCCTTGCATCACTTCCTGAAAAACTTGCACACCATGCATTTTGTGGTTATCCTAGTTGTTGCATCACTGATGCGCTTAATGATGATTTTGTGTGAACCTATTTCTATGCCATATGTCTTCTTCATTTCCTCGGCCAACACCTTCTCTTTTGTTTTGTCATCAAGGAATTGTGTAGGGTTCTCCTCTCAAGAAGAAATCCCTGCAATATACACAATGAGCTCTACGTCTATCAAGACAGTCTCTTCCACCCATAGGTATCCTCTGTGGGTAACTTTCATCATCTGCTTGACATAGTTTTTTACATCACAACCCCTTCCAAAGTGTGGGATATCCAACATGATTAGAATATTGATGTTGGCCAGTCTGTCTTTCCATTGTTTTTGTTGGACAATTGGTTCGCTGAAGGCTCCTATACTGACGATATCCAAGTAAAATTGCTTTGTAAACTATGGAAATGTGTCCATGTTTGTCACATCGTGATCTGAGTATTGTAGTTTTTCCACGCAGCCTAATAGGTTGGTCGTGATATGCACCCCTTGAGGAATGCATGGTAAGACTATGGTTGTTGCATCTTGCATGCACGTTGATATTGATACTGGCTTCTTGCCCCTCCGATGTGGTGGCTGAATTGAGGTTCCAGCCTCCAGTTTTCTCTCCTTTGTATACTCCTCTGCCCAATTGGTGACATTTTCTACTATGCCCTCTTGTTGTTTCTTCAATGTTGTTGTATGTGACCTTTCTGACATGGCCACTTCTATCTGGTTTGGGACCATCCCATTAACCCTCAAGGCTTCTTCATGTTTTTCAGGGTGCAACGAATTGCATGTGTCCCTAGCCTGCTAGCTCTATCCCATTTTTGACATATCAATATCCATGCAACATTGATGCTAGAGGAGATAACAATGCAGTCAGTGGAGGCACTAATAAGAAAAATAGTGAAAATCAAGAAAAAAGGAAGGGAACTAGCAGAAAAGTTCCACAGTTTGGAGACAACAGTACAAGGAGTGCGCACTACCTGAGTGGCTCGGGACGAGCCACATGTCAGTTTTGGGGGGGTTTTGGATGCATGCCTAGTTTTAGGAAAGACCTATTTTTGGGAAGGAGACCTAAGTTTAGAGCATGTACAAAAGCTGGAAACAAAGAAGCATGCATAAAAAGAAGGAAAAGCAGCATGCAAGAGGAAAAGCCACGTGCAAGGAGGCAGAAAAGCCTAACCATATTAGGGTGTTGGTTTTATCTACTCTTATACTTAGGATTCTTTATCAGCTATCCTGATCCTACTTTACTATCATATATTGACCTCGATTCATATTTAATAATATCCCAACAAAATCCCTCTAAAACTATTGGCCCCTCTAGTAGACCAGAAGGAAACATAGCGTATAGGGTGCATTGCGCACTCTCACCAAAGATAGCTCTATGGGTGGATGCAATACTCAGGTGTTTACAACTTGGGAATGAGTGGAGATCTGTAGTTGTATCTTCTAATCTTTATTGATCTAGTCTAACATCTGATTATAATAGACATTCTATTCATCCATGTAAAATACCATATCTAAATACTTAATTCATTCATCTAACATTCACCATTTAACAATAATAAAGATACATACATTCATTCACACAACACATGTGTTACCGTGGTTCACCCCTTCTTCGGCTACATCCACAAATATCTGGCTCTCAAGATCTTTATTATGGTTCAGTAATATGTCACTTCACCTGTGTTTACAATCTTAGATCCCACTATCCTCAATAGGCTCCTTGATCCATGTGAAGTTGACTAGATAGCACCAGGCTTCGCAACCTATGATATAACCCTCAGGATCAAGTCGCTCATTGCTTCCCTATCTCCCCAACTGCTGACTCGTATATTTCTTACAACTTTCTTCCTTNCGTGCCTCGCCTGCTTCCCTTACACGTGTTGATTTTCCTTCCAACTGTCCTTTCCTCTTCTCATGCTTCCCTTCCCAAAAATATCCTTTTTCTACTAACTAGGTCTATGTCCAATAGGCCCCCAACATTGACATGTGGCATGTCCTGAGCCACCTAAACTTTTTGTGCTTCTTCAACAGCTCCTGCGAGAGTCTACAACTTCTATGTGATTTCCCTTGCTTATGTTTGAGCCTGCGTGGTCTTTTCTCTGATTTCATCCAATACTTGCATTGTAATCTACTCATTGATCATCTCTATGCACTATGCCTGAGTTTGTGCCATGTTCTTCTTTGCCTCTTCTTCTTGTGTAATGACCTCCACTACCAACTCTTGGAGAGGTTCCATTTGAGCTTGTCGATCCTTCTTTTGTTTCTGTATGGCTATGAGTTTTGCTTGCATCTTCTTCATATCTTGTACTCCTTTCAAAAACTCAATGATTTTTATCATCTTCTATCTCTACTTGAGGTCCTTGATAGTTGCGCTTATCTTTTCCTCTTCATGGTCCCACTACTGGACCTATTAATCCTCCTCCATCTTTGTCCATAGTTGTGTTTCTTTATCGAACAAGTCGACAACTACGCTAACTTGTCGTTCCATTTCCTCCATCTGCCCTATTGCTTCCTTCTTCCTTTTCTCCTTAACCTTTGGGGGAGTGGTAGAGATGAGTTGTTCCCAGAGGTTCTCGATCTCCTACCTGTATTGATCGATTATTTGCACAATATGATCAATTTTATAAGTTGTCGTGGGATCTTTTGTTTGTGCACACTTTGGAATTATATAT